>CAVNYN010206173.1:0-47398 GCA_963692815.1 Nyctanthes arbor-tristis | reverse complement strand
CGGAAGCTTTAATTCTAACAGCGGGGACGGGACGTACAGAACAATTCAATTTATCTTATCTTCCAGAATTTAATAGACAAAACTAATTATAGAAGTTAACAAATCGTCAATCTTTTAAAGAAACATTAAAGCTATGTTTTTCAAGAAATATAAAAAATACAAGAAATTGTATTAATAAATATATTTCATTGATTACTAAAATGCGCCAAGTCATTAGAAAACTTTTACAGGAAAAGTAGAGTTCAAATCAATATAAAAATTATAATTCACTAATTTCTTATATGTTATAAGATGTAAAAACATACATACTATAGAGATGGGCATGAAATTATTAAGTTTATAGTAACTTCAAAGGCAGACTTATACTACATGCACAACTCTACTCCATTTCACGAGTACGATCTAACTCCTGGCTTGCCTTGCTTTCAGATGTTATAACTTCAATCATCTACAAAAATTGTAGTAAAGAAGGGAATGAGTACGAAGTACTCAGTGAGTAACAAAAACTCTTTCATTTACCTTTTATATGAAAGATTTATTTTCTAGAAAATCATTCAATGTAGAAAACTTTTCAATGCACAGATGGGCCCTATCACTAGTTAAACTACTACCCGTGGTGCGCGCCAGAATCATATCAATTCAATCATAAGTGGATCCACATTTGAATCCCTGTTGACCCCTACCGGAATTAAAGACAGATTAATGTAGATACAGAACAGATACCACACTAATTGTCGCCCATCTCGGTATCATTAGATGGCTCCTAGTATGGCAACAGAGTAGAGCAGAACAGATACAGAACGGGTAGAGCAACTAGTGATTCAAAATGCAATATATCAATCTTTCTTTTCAAAGCATCAGAATCCATGTTCATTGCTTTAATCAAATACATGCTTAGCATTTCAAAATATCATCAATGTTAAAAGGAAATCAAAGTGATAGTTACTCACCTCAAAGGTTCTTCGAATAATCCCAAGTGGAAAAATGTCGTTAAAACCTTGATATTCTTCAATTAAAGCTATTTTTCAAGCTATAATCCTTCCATATATGGTAATGGACCATTTTCAAAGGATAAATAAGTGTTATGATGAGTTTCTATGGTTGATTTCCTTCCTCCCAAGGCTTTGGATGAATTTCGGGATTTGGGAGAGAAAGAGGATGGTTTGGGTGTTGGGGGGAAAGATTAGGGCCTTAGGCTTATATATAATAGTTGGAATTGAGTTAGTTTTAATATAATTTGAGTTCCGCCAATGACATTGCAATACGTGGCGCAATATGGTACCGCACACTTGGCGGAAATTTACCTGAGAAGTCCTCCCCCTTTGCATTATCTTTCAATTAAGTCACAGTATTTTAGTTTATGTCAATTGAGGACCGAATTCTTTCTCTATCGTCAATTGAGTAACAATCTTTTAATTCTCTAATACAATTTGAGACATTCGGTTATTCGATCATTGCCAATTTTTATCATATAATTGAATGGCAACTAGCCCTAAAATTTTACGGGGTGTTACAAAGAAGAACTTCAAGGATGAATTTATAGAAGTCATTCTTCAACTTCGAAAATCGTAAACAGAAATTTCTCACATAAAATAAATTGTAATCTTCTACTAGAAATTACAAATGCATCCACCTATATTACTCATCAACTTAATGCTCAAGACACAACTTGAATTTTGTGAAACAAAATTCCAAGCCACATATAAATCAGGAATTCAAAAGCAAACCTCATCTTTAAAGCAAGTTTTCTCATGCGCATTCGCATCTCTCATCTCTGTCATTATGCTTAACCTTGGTTCTGATTTAAATACAAGCTGTTTTTAGGCCAATACATCTATGATCTATGAGAAACATTTCAAAAAAATTAGGGCCTTGCGATATAGAAGCAATATTTAATCACTTTCAAAGCTACTAGAACCGTTAGAAAACAAGAAAAAGATTTACAAAGTATTTGTCAATAGCTTCAAGAGCCTTCCATAATTTTTTGGCAATTTAACCATTTACTTGGCATACATGATCTTTCCATGATTTTCATGTACAAAATAAATTAATTAAACACTCATACAGAAGCCTTGAAGGAAATAAAATAAAATCAAATAAAAATGGAAAACTCTTGCAAAAATATAGCAATCAGAATAACTAAATTTCTACTGGTCCATTATCTTTGAATTAAAAAAAAAAACTTGCCGCAAAAATAACAAAGAAATGAAAATAGCATCAAATAAAGAACAAACAAACGAATCATAAAAGAAAACCCAGACATTAAATACAGTCACTAATCAAATAGTTCAATAACCAAAAGAAAAACTTGCAATGCTTAGCCATGTTGCAACCATTGTGCCTGATGACTCTATCATGCTGCATCTTTTCTGATGCTACTGATTAATTACCTATGACTCAGTGATAATTCGTTAAAATCTTAACTGGTCAATTGGACTCCTCGTCGCTTTTGCGGGCTTGATTTCAGTGGCAAAAAATTTCAGGTTTATACGTTGGCCCTCTGGGTTCTGCAAGTTCCGTTGGTAAAATATATTCGGTTTGTGCAGAATAGTATAGACACAATTTTTGGCATGAAACAACAATCACATTATTTCTGCTAGCCTTCCCCCCCCCCCTCCCAAAATAATTTTTAGGTTTTTTACATAATCACATTTGAATCATTTTGTTTTTTGAAATTTCTAAGAAACGGAGGTCAAGTTCCTTACGGAGGCTGGTTTCCAATGATATGTTGTCATGCAGAAAATTAGGTTAAATAGGGGTTTTTCAACCCCATTTGGAAACATCAAGTGTGAACACCCAACTTTGGAATTATTAGGTGTTCACACGAGTCTGCCTCCTCCACAAATGAATTCTCGTGCCTGCAAATAGCCCCACTATACCTGTCTCTTAACCGCACATCCTCAATTGTCGCGGTCGCCACCACCACTGCCACGCTGCTATCTTATCATCGATGCCTCCATCGCTGCTACCGCTGCCGCCGCCACCTTCGATGAAGTTTCAGATTGCCTTATCACAGAGGCTCAATTGGGAAATTGAAAGATGACTTCTAATTTGTCAGTAACCTAATCAAGAACAACCCAAGAACACCAGTATACACACACCAAGTGCAAAGTCAATTACAGAACAGTAGAATTTGTAGGAAATCCAAATAATCAAATTCACAAACTCAGGTTCGCAGTAAGCAATTAAGTCTAAAAACTATTAAAAAAACATAATGCATTAGGAACATATTACTTTGATGACATAATAAAAAGAGATAACTAGGGAATTGAACAATATAGGCTAATATGGTGTTGAAGGCGCTCGGATTTGCTGAGAACTTCGAGGCAAACAAGGCCAAGGGATATGAGCCCCAGAGTTAGCAGCCCCTTTTCTGGTTTTTCAGTTGTTTTCTATTATAAAGATGCAAATGAGAATCCAAACATAAATAGTACTGCAACAAAAACTAAGTACTGCACAACAATAAACATTGGCGATTTGACTATTTTGTTTTTTACCAAAATTGTGGTGGTTATGACGCTTTGTCGTGGTGGTTCCAACAAGTTGTAGTATTTTTGTGACCGGCGGTGGTCGTAGCAGGTAGTTGGTGGTGTAATATATTTGTTGTGTGTTTTGTTGTGGTTGTTTCAGCGAGTTATTTGTGTTGTTGTGATTTAGTGTTTTGGTGAGTTGTGTTTGTTGTGTGTTGGTGTTTTGCCGAGTTGTGTTTTGATTTGACTCGGTGTTTGACTAGTTGTTGTTATTGTGACTTGGTATTTTAACGAGTTTTTTTTTGTTTTTGTGTTGCTTACGGTGGTGGCCGCGGTGGTTGTGTTGTTGTGACTCGATTGTTCTGCCGAGTTATTGTATTATTGTGACTCGGTAGTTTGGGGGTTGTTTTTGTTGTGACTCAGTGTTTTGGCGAGTTGTTTATGTTGTGTTTTAGCAAGTTGTTTTTATTGTGACCGGTGTTTTGGAGTTGTGTTTAATTTGACTTAGTGTTTTACGAGTTGTTTTTATTGTGATTTGGTATTTTGGCGAGTTGTTTTTATTGTGAAGTATTTTGGTGAGTTGTTTTTGTTGTAATTCGGTGTTTTGGAGTTGTATTTGATTTTGAGTGTTTTTGTTGTAACTTGATTTTTTGGTTAGTTGTTTTTATTGTGATTTGGTGTTTTGGTGCGTTGTTTTGGTGTCACACGATGTTTTTAGCGAGTTGTTTTGATGTGACTCGATGTCTCAACGATTATGATTATTGTGTTGTAAATTGTGATATCACAGTGTAAAATACAGTTGAAACACCTGATTTTTCAAAAAAATCCATCAAGTACCTTACTTTTAAAAAATGTTCAAAAAACCTTTGTATTTTTTAAATTATCCATGCGACCATGTGGTGTGTGTCAAGTGAAGTGTCAATCTATGATTGGAGATCGTGCTCCGTAAGAAATCCGGTCTTATTTCCATGGTTTTCTTTTTTCACATATCACATTATGTCACTCTTTAAATTACTATATCAAAAATCCAATAACAGACATGAATTATGTGAAACTCTATGTAAAGATTTTATGTAAACGTAAAATTGTTATAATAATGGTAATTATTCAAGTGAAGGTGCCACAAATGGTACAAACATCCCTTCGAAAAATGTGGCTTTAAATTTTTTCAATACACATTTTAGAGATCGTGTGAGTGGAAATTGTGACTTGAATCTAGATCAAATATCCAGTAAGGAGGTGTTTTTACTACTGGAACAAATTTTGGTTTAATATGAATTTCTTCTCTTATCCAATGTTTATAATTTGGAGTACGCCTATTACAAAGCATTCTATCTTTTGTGCTGAATTTTCAATGACATTGTCTTCATAAGTTTACAAATAATGTTTCTAATTAGAACAATGATAATAATAATTACTGGAATAAATAAATAAATATATATATATATATATCGACCGCTAGGAGCTTCATTTTTCCTCCCTTTTTTCGTCAAAACATGTTCTCGCTTCTAATTCAAGGTCAAATTGTATTATCGCTTTGTTTTCGTTTCTTTATTTTTGGATATATATTTTTTATCAAATTTACATCTAGTAAATCCCCCTTAAAGTTTAAGATGAGATGGTTTAGCTGTATAAATTTCCATTCAACCTAATAATTAATTTTTTTGTCGTTTTTAAAGTTGGAAACAAGTGGATTTTTTTATTTTTTTTTTGACAGTAGAAACAAGTGGTGTTGAAACAACAAAACTTACCTTCATTTTTCCTCCACTCATCCTAATCAACCAAAGCTAGCTGCCAAATCCACACATTCACTGTTCCACCAAAAGGAAGGAAACACTTAAGAAAATGCCCCTCTTCCACTCTTTCTCTTCCAAGTTCCAACTACTCCTTTCTTCCTCTTTTTACATTCCATTCCATGGCCAAGAATCTGTCCTGAAAGTTCCCACCATATCCTCTTTCTCCATTTTATCTCTCCTCTCTCTCACTCCAATCTAAGTAATGACTTCCTCCTCCTGTTTATCTTCCACAAAAAATAGCACCACCCCAGAAGCTTTATTAGTGCATAATTCTCATCTCTATCTTCCAAGACACAGACTTCGTGTCTCAAATAATGAATTCCCAATAAAGAAAGTGAAGCCACTTTCACTTGTAAGATTAGGTAGCCATGGTATTGTGCACCCTTTTGCTGCCTTATCCCCATTTGCAGAAGCAGAAGGTGAAGAAGGCGGAGAGATTACCGTACACAAAGACAAAAAATCTGATGATGAATTGCCAGGAATGGCACAGGCTTTTCATATATCTCCAAGCACGGCTTCTGCTATATCCTTATGCATAGCACTGGCTGCTCTCAGTTTCCCTTTCTTCATGAAATCTCTGGGTGTGGGATTGGATTTGAAGACAAAAGTTTTGTCATATGCTACCCTTTTGTTTGGATTCTACATGGCTTGGAATATCGGAGCAAATGATGTGGCTAATGCAATGGGAACTTCAGTCGGATCAGGTGCTTTGACTCTCCGGCAGGCGGTTTTGACAGCAGCAGTTTTAGAATTCTCCGGGGCTATGCTTATGGGAACTCATGTTACCAGTACAATGCAGAAGGGAATTCTTGTTGCCAATGTTTTTCAAGGGAAGGATACTCTGCTTTTTGCTGGATTGCTATCTTCCTTGACTGCTGCTGGTACCTGGTTGCAGGTGCCCTTTAAGATTTCCTTATTACTTGAGTAAATAGTTTACATTCCAAGATTCAAAAGCAATGATAAATGAAAATTTAAAAAAAAAGGAGCAAATCGCACAAAAGATTATACTGCCACTAGGATCCATGTCAACACGTTATAAATTCATAACAAAACCAAATCTCACCATACTTCATATGGAATTGAAATCCTCAAAAAAGAAGAGAAGAGGGAGAAAAAAAAAAGGGAAAAAAAAATAAGGTTTACTGGGAATGGTTTTCTTTATTTCTGATAGTTGAAATTCTTTTAAGCACTGCATTGCTATATTCTAGCACACTTGACATTACGTTTTACTCCTTGTTTAGAAATCGGACCATGTATGTCTTTGCTACTGTCTAGCAAACAAGCAGGGCCTCTGTGAATTTCTTTGTTAGGCCAAAATTGAAAATGGAAAATGAGTCGCATTATCAGTTCCAAAAGATGGAATTCCCAATGCATAAAGGATGATAAGGAGTTAAAACCAATATTCTTCAGGATACATTGTACATTTGTACCTGAGAATATTCTCAAACTCTTAAGTCAGAATATGAAAAGCTGGAATTCTTGTAGATTCCCCCAAACAAGCATAGAACTCAGTTTGCCTCTAAGAATATGTTACCAACACTTTTTTGTTGCTTTATAACACGAAAGGCCTCCTTAAAGTGAACCTTTTCTTAGATGCATCAGCCAGAAAATTCTGTAAAATTCCGTGTGCAAATGAGCAATTTGCTGTGCCTGCCATGATTAGTAGAAAAATTGAAAATATCTTCACTTCGTGTCTGATATTGTCAACACCATACCGCAATTCATGTATAATAAAGCAAAGCTCTTTGTATTTACAATTTAACACCAGTGCCAGCCTAGTGAGCTTATCTCAGCCTTAATAACATTTGCAGATTAATGATTATATCAAATTGAATTCAAGTCGTAACTATCTTCGTACCATCAGGAAAAATGTAATTAATGTCGAATGGGTGATTGAAAAATCATAGCATCTTCTACATTTTCATGTATCTATGCAGCTTTCCTAGATTAATAAAGCACTAAAACAATGGGGCTCAGCCTTTCACAAGTGATTGATTTCATACTGTGTTTTGTTATTTATGAATTCATGAATTCCCCAATATAACTGAAATTGAATATTTTGAACAAGGATGTAATGCAATAAGGACATTATGCTGGTACTGTACTCTTCTGAATGCATGATAACAGGATTTTTTCCATTTATAATGTACTTTGGCTACAAATACAAATACAATTACCAAGATTGTTGCTTATACTTGTCATCATATGAATGAATTCAGAAAATTATTTTGAAGAGTCAGCTAAGATACATGATTTCACATTCTTTATACAAGACCGACTGACTTCCTTTGTCAATCCTCTTTTTTTCTACTCAGGTTGCATCATACTATGGTTGGCCAGTCTCAACTACACACTGTATTGTAGGATCCATGGTTGGATTTGGTCTGGTTTATGGTGGAACTGGTGCTGTTTTCTGGAGTTCCTTGGCAAGAGTAACTTCATCATGGGTCATCTCACCTATAATGGGGGCAATGATGTCATTTCTTGTCTACAAGTGCATTCGCAGGGTACGTTTCAGTAAAACCACTAAATATAGCTAAAGAACTTGATCCTAGAATCTTCCACTAAAACTCAGAATAATAATTGAGTGGAAAAGTACAGAAAAATGTAAATACTGGGCATAGTAACCAAGGTCAAAATGTGATTTACAAACTCATATTATAGCTTGCTACCAACCCCTTGAAAGTTTGGTCATTTCTTGTGAGTCACATAGCTATAGCATTGTCAGACTTTTGCAATAGGAACTTTTCCTCTTCCACCATAGTCACTGAACTATCAATTTTATTTACTCTGGACACTCCGTCCATCTCCAGCTGCTAAATTAATGGAAATAATACGGCTAAGTCCTGCAATTGGCCTCCCTCGCCATTGTTGCATCCCAATCACCATGAGTTTAGAATTTTAGTTAATCTAGGAGGAGGTAGACAGAGTGATTAAACTGAAACATAATGGAAATCTATAAAATTTGTTTATGAAAATAAATATAATAGGTAAAGAAAAATAGATTAACGTAAGTTGGGGCGATTTCCAGTGATTTTAACCCTTGAAAGTTTAATGCATCCAGAAGTCTGACCCTCTTCAATGCTTCTAGTTTGTCTACAGTGCTCCTAACCCGGGACAAGCAGCTGCAGCGGCTGCACCAATTGCAGTTTTTCTAGGTGTGACGGGAATATCTTTCGCAGCATTCCCTCTAAGCAAGACATTTCCTATTGCTCTTGCCCAGGCTTTAGCATGTGGCACAGCCGGTGCTTTTATAGTATATAGAGTTATACGGAAGCAAGTCGGTCATCTACTTGATAAAGCAAATACAAATGATCCCAAACCAGAGACAAAAGGGGAAACAAGTCCACTAAAAAACATTGGCTTCCTTTCGGAAATAGCTGGTCCTAAAGGTGACCAGCTAGAAATAGTATATGGAGTTTTCGGCGATATGCAGGTCCTGTCTGCATGTTTCATGTCATTTGCTCATGGAGGAAATGATGTCTCGAACGCAATAGGCCCTCTGGCTGCAGCGTTATCAATTCTCCAAGGTGGTATGAGCGGACATGAGATTGTTATTCCTACTGATGTTCTAGCATGGGGTGGATTTGGGATTGTTGCAGGGCTTGCGGTGTGGGGATATAGAGTTATAGCAACAATTGGGAAGAAGATAACAGAACTAACCCCGACTAGGGGATTTGCAGCGGAGTTTGCAGCTGCATCTGTTGTACTGATTGCATCGAAGCTAGGTCTTCCCATTTCAGCTACCCATACTCTGGTAGGAGCCGTAATGAGATCGGAAGAGCGTTTGCCCGGGGACTTAATAGTGTAAGAGCGGAGACAGTGAAGGAGATTGTCACTTCTTGGGTTGTGACAATTCCAGCAGGGGCCATGTTTGCTGTTATTTACACATGGATCTTGACTAAGATTTTATCATTCGTACTCTGAGTGCATGATTGGCATGCAGTAGGGAACAAGATTTTCAGCATATTTTTCTTTTCTAAATTACTGCCTCCCAAACAAACACGGAGTGAGTGTACATTAGATCATATGCAAACTTCTTGATTATGACTAAACAGCCAATAGTTTTCCACAGCATGTCTTTTCAGTTTCCTCCAATTTCTTGGAATCGTGTTATGCACCTCAAATGTAACGATATCTAGAAAACACGTCTTCCTTAATCATTCTAAGCTTAAATTCCTGTAATTGAACTGTAACTAGATAATTAGGTCTTACAAAAAGATGCCTAGGATTCATTTATCTGGTTCAATTTAAAAACACACCATAATTTATAATAACATGATTATTTTTCGGTCCTCTTTAGTGGGCACGGTTTGTAATCCTTTCATTCAGCACGCCAAGTAAACTGTCAACCACAGAGAAGCAACCTGTCTTGGTCAGGGCAGCTATCAACATGTGCCAATGACTTCCCAAAAAGAATGACTCCTAGCAGTGGAAAAAGCACCATTTCCCCCCCATATGAAGTTTTTATTTACAAATTACTATAGTTCGTGGTGTATCAGCAAGGAAGTTTTTTCAGTAAATTAGCTATCCACATCTGTTTCGATAGTTTTTCTCCTTCCCTCATCTTCAATCATCTTTGATCTGAGCAAGACTTCACCCTAAATCTCTTCTCATTGAGGCCGAGGGCACCAATTTCGCTTACACAAATATAGATGAATATTTGTTCTGGTCAAGAAATACATGAAGGGCATAAATCTTCTGATATTAAGAAAAACAGAAAAAATACCAGTATACGTGTTAACACCAGAAAATCAAATACTCTCATTTGGGATATCCTTATATACACTATAATAAAGTAACATCCTTGAATACAATTCCATTCTTTCATCCATCTTGCCTTCACTTATTCCAACATAAGATAATGATAAGATTGTGTTAAATTACCTAGAATGCTTCCTTTCAAGCAGAGGACTATAACGGAGATACATGAAACAAGAAAAAAATACACCAATCAATAGAAAACGTAAAACGGAGAACTTGGCTCAATACTTAGGGTGATACTTCCTGTATTGAAGTTAGGCTCGGCTCCCAACTGGGTTCCTTCCACATTCTTGGCTTCTGGATGGGGGGAACCAATGGCTTCTTCTCCTTCACACGTTTATTCATAAAAAAGTTCGAATAGAAGTCCCTCGCTGAACAAAAAGATTCTTCTGAACAGGTGTCTCCAACATCATGAGTTTCTTTAAAATCTAGGATTGGCTCATCAGTAGAAGCAGATTGATTTGCTTTTGCCTTCTGTGAGTGTCTCCGCATCAATTTCGCTACTGTAGTAGACCGAATAATAATGTACTTCTTTCCCGGAAACAACACGTCATCAGCGGATAAAAGAGATTCATGGGGATGCTTGAAGATATCAGGCAGTGCTACACACATCCCAGGATATTTTTTAATCAATCTGGAGGCAGGAAATGCATTTCTATATAGCTCAATTCTCCCCCCGGCATGAACTATCCTTACAGAAGTATCCTTCAGATGTGAACTTGCACTGAAGGATGCTTTTTCATCGTTCAGATCTTCCTTTCTCTTGGATTTGCAGTCCAGCACAGAACAAGACCCGAAACAGGAACACATCTCTTCAGCATTGCCGGCAAGCAGAATATCCTAATACAGTTGTAAGCATAGTGGTCTGATGAGCTGTGACTTTGTTTGGATGAAGACATAATGCTAATTAGTCCTGGTTGCCAGTAAACGTTCTTTTCCTCATCTTTGGCCGGCGTCTTTGGCATAATCTGAAATATAAGCATCAACAAATCCAAAGCAATGTAGATAAGTATATCTGACAAAGAATTTTCTTTGATTTCTCCCCCCATAACGTGAAAAACAAAGCTACCCGTGTCCCCATGATCAAAAGCATCTATCTTGTTTTAGAAATAACTTGTGAACTTAGCCATAGGCCAGCTTTGTACACACATTCTAGCACTAATATCATACTCCCACAGCCCTGACAAAACCTGTCGTTCTAGCTTCTTCTTTCTTCCGCTAATCCAGTTGTTATGGAGAATGTAACATCCTTTGTCCATACAGGCTTCTTTCAAGTTTCTTTCCTCCCACAGACCTTGGTATGCACCATTTGGAAAGAGATCTCTATTCAAGAAATATACGATTAAGTTTGTTTCAGGCTCCAAACATCTGTTATCACCTAAACGGTTCGAACCGCCTTCCCCACATAAAGTATCATAGAAGCTCGGCTGTTCTGAGAGATTGGAATTAACTGCATGCTTCACCACTTTCTCCAATGCAGCAATGGTCATACCATCTGAGTGAGCGTAATAGAAGCCAGAGTTAAGGCGTCGAGGTAAATTTATTGGTCCTGCAGGTGACAGCTTAAGAGATTAAACAGATAAGAAATAAGAAATAAGAAACAAACTTGTTAGTTTGCAAAACCACTCAATCAACATCAAACATATTATTTGTAAATCTATCAACTTTCAGTCCATTTCATTTTGTTTTCCTTATTATCACTATTAGAAACATAATTCTCACAAGTTTGATTCTTGAAATAAGTACCTGTTATGTTATACTCATCTGACTGTGCTACAAGAATTCCAGGACCAAAAAAAGTAAGAGAGGGTAATGGATTCTTAAACCAATAAACATCAACATCACTCATGAGTACATTGTATCCAAGCTTCAATATCTGCAGAACCATTCTAGACTTGACTTTAGTTACCCTCTGAAAGCATTCTGTTCCAAAATGGCAGTCATCATAGCTGATGTTGGTTGGAGGACTTTCATACTTGAAAACAGGAAGACCCTAAGATCACATGGATAGAAAAGAGTTAACATAAAATATGTGCATGGAACATGATGATCACGGACATGGCAGGTGCATGCTTGGAAAGGAGGATGGCGTAGCACAGGAGGGTACTAAGGAAGGAAAGGAAGTTACGATCTTTGTTCATTGTACTGTTATCCTGGTCAGTGGTCATTACAATGTGCCAAACATATGCTACAGGTGCTGTGAATGAATATTTCATGCATTCACTAAAGAGCCCAGGAGTAGAAATGCATAACTTGTTTGAGAAATGCAAGTTACCTGCAGCACTGCAAAATCATAAATTTCATGGTCAAGAGCACAGACCAGAAAGTTTGTGACCTGAAGGTGGCGTAGCCTGCACACCCAGCTCATTAGCATTTCCTTGTAACTGTATCCAGCAACGGCAAGTACAATACTCTTATTTGGATTAGCAAGCATTGACAGTAGAGATTCTAAGGAGAGTGGCAGTGAAATTGCTTTTAACAATTTTGAGTCATCTTTAATAGAGCAACCTTTTATTGCATCGGGCAGTTTTACAAAATTAACACAGTTGAGAATCTTGCTTTGTACTGATAATAGCGAGATGCCACTCTTCCTTAAGCTCAACAATCTCTTATGTCCTAGAGGATAAACAGTGTTTTTCATGGTATTTACAAAGAGATAGTTCCCACCACACTCAATAAATCTGAATAGATTAGAATAATTAGCTCCACGCAACGAAACTGTCCCATAGAGCCTTCCCAGATGGGAGTTGCTCACGAATTCCCAACTTCCCTTTCCAAAATTGGAGACATTGAAACCCTCAATCAACTCATTCTCATCGTCAAGATCATTCTGGTAGAAATTTGAAATGGTCCAACTTGCATCAAGTACAAGCCTAAAGTCTGATGACAAGGCTTCATTTAGAACCCAATGGTTATGGAGTCCTTTACCATGCAGGAATGGAGGCAGGACACCACGGTGAAGAGGAAGATCTCCATTGTTCCATACCATAAGCATTCTGTCTCCACATGGTTTACGGCGACCGCTCTGAGCAAGAAACTCCTGCAACTGATAGAAAAGCAAATGTTTAAAAATTAATCGGGGATGTTCTAGCCAGCATGAATTGGAAAATATTTCCCTCGTACCTTGTGAATTCCAACATGTTTACCATCATCAGCCAACCAACGTTTCCCATTTGAGTCCAAATGAAAAGGAAAACGCGAAATACTTTGGGATGAAGCAACTATAAGCCAGTCTTCATCAAGTTTATAAGCATATTCAAGAGTGGACATGAAGTCTGCTAGAAGAATGGTGTCAGGATCTATCAGTACAGAGATATCTGATAATGATGCCAGAGACCTTGCAACCATCGAATGAAAAAATGGGGTACCTAGGAACCTGTACGGTATTTCAAACAGGAAGAAGTTCTAGAATAAATTGAACTATTTCCAGGCTAATTGAAAAATACCATTTCAGCATTGTCTAGAAGAACATAAAGAGCCAGAAATTCATCCACATAAAATCCCTATTTGTGTATCATGTAGCTCAGCATGAGGTCTTTGAAAATAAAATAACATAAATCAAATAGAAAACCTAGTTCCTGCTTAGCTAATTAATTACGAGTTGTTTTCATTCAAATAAATGTTATAACTTTGTATTTCCATATTGACTATTCACCTATGAGTTCTGGTAATTAGTATATGTGGGCATTTAGAGTAGAAAGTCACAAACATATGACATACATCATTAATGCTAAATGGTCCGGAGAAAACAGCATTAGAATGCATTGAACAATTCAAGAAAAGATAGAGCTAAAGCTTACGTGAAATCAATATTAGATTCAACTGAGACCCTAGAACCAAAGTCATCTGCAAAAGAGATAACAGAAGGATCTTGGCTAAAAAGAACAACATTCACATTTTCAGATAAACCGAGCCATGATCGAATAGCAAGAGCCTGCCTTTCCCCAATTAAACCAGCAAAAGGCATAGGTGCAGTAAATATGCTGATTGTGGGACTACTTGAATCGAGAAAATCAAGTGTAAAAATGCTTGGATTCTTGATCTGATTTATGAAAGAAGAAGGCAGCAGCATCCGGGTGGCGTATAGGGAAAAAGCTATCAAGAAAAACCCACAAAACCATACTAGCCAGAGTCCAGATCGGCATTGCCTGAAAATTTGAAAAAGGGACTCCTTTAAAATGAAATTGATTGTATGCAAACACAGGTAATAATCATAAACACGACCCAGAAATGTCAAGAATTTGGCGAAGTTCACCTTCTTGTCATAAACATGGCGATGGAAGAAAAGAAAATACCGGGCTCCCATTTTTGAATTATAAACGAAGAAACCGTGTGTCTCTGCTTTGGAATTCAATAGGAATAGAGAAGAGTGAAAACTCCACTACCTCCACTTTTGGCCGCCAAAGCCGCCGTGAAAAGCCCTCTGGCAAAGGGTGCTTAGCATGTGATCTACTCACAAGTTGCACGCTAGTCAATAGAAGTAGTGCATCTAGAACTGCCATTGTTCCCTAAAGAAAACAGAAATCAAAACGAATGCGACAACTCTAAGAAGGTCAAATGTGGGAGCATAATTGACTCCAAGAAATCCAAGAAAGCATGAGATTCGTAGTAGGTTCGCGTTGGGCTCATTCCACTGTATTCCAACTTCAGATATTAACGTTGTGGCCGACGAATGAACACTGAGATAAAGAGTTGCCTTTCAGTCAATGTTCTAAAATCCATAATAATGAGTGGAAAAAATGGGATCTAGCTTTGAGTTTAGATGTATTTAAACATATTAATATGTGATAAAACACGATAAATATATGATAAAGTATAAAATGTGACAAAAGTCGAGTTCAAGTTTTAAACATAAGCATCTCCTATGTGAATTTTTTGGAATACAAATTGTATTTTTGTACCCCTGATATAAAATAGCATTTTTCATAACTTTCTTTTTATTTTTTATTTTTTTATTTTTTGTTCATTTGTAGTAGCGTTACATGGTCGTAGTCGTTTATATATATGTGCACATCAAAGGCAACTTGCAAAGATCTTTACACGCTTCTCATGAGTCATGTGTGTTTTTTACCGTAAGATTCTGTTAAAACATGTTATCAATATCAATGCGTGTTAGGTTCATGTCTCCCTTATATTAATATAGTTTTCTCAGCCTTCACTGATTGGGCCCTTGGTTCAGAAGGCCAAGGCCGATCCAGAACCCCTCAGCTAGGGCTTTGTTACATTTAAAGGATATATGTACGGTTCCCTTATTAATTAGGGGCCAATCCTTTATCCTTTGAAATGTATTTCTCTATTATGTCTAAATTACATTCAATTTGATGAAAATGATCTAGAGGCTCTCTAGATTGTTACCTGTTGTTGTTCAATTTGAAAGTTGACGGATGGCAGAAGTAAGGAATTCTAGTGAAGAAAATAAGAAAGTTTTGAAATCCAACAAGAACACTAGTAAAAATTCAGAAAATTTTATAGGTAATCAATAAGTTGTTGTGCCATTCCTAATATATAAGAGCTATATACAAGAAGTTAGGGGTAGGTTATAATTTTATTTCTATTTACTCAATTTTTTAATTTGCAAATAGCTCCCCTTTCTTTAATCAATAATTCTCTGCCAAACTAAAATTTACAATAATATCCTGTTATACAGGACAGAAAATAAATTTATTTATTAATATATATGAAGAATCTAATTATGTAAAGATATTAATTGGTGATTTATTTATTTAAGTAATTATGAAATTTTTCCATGTCTCATGTGAGTGTATGAATACACTCCCACATGAGATGAGTAATGGTAGTTCCGTCTTGAAAGTGACATAAACCCACTAAATAAATAACGGTAATTTCTTGGGAAAAAATTATACAATTGCTGCTTACCATATGGATCAGGATTAGGCATCAAATTGTGCATTATAAAACTAAGAAAGCCATCACACTTCCAAGCTGTAAACATATGGAGAAGAAAACCAATTATAGAGAAGCATGGATCTTTGTGATTTGATTAGATGAATCGAATGAACTTATACACCAACTAATTAAATTAGAATTTAAAATAATTAACCTAATATAGATATGGGTAAAAGTGTGTATAAAATGATTCTCAACACTAGGGAATTTTAAAAAAGAAAGAACGTTAAATTGCACACAAAAATCCATTCGGAACCAAGTTTCAACAGTTACTTCAAGATCACAAACAAAATTTAGGGTATGTCGCACTAAAATTTCTCATTTGCGGCCCTCGATATCCTTCTTTACTCTGTCATTGTCGCCCCCCCATAATTTGATCCTTTTGGTAGCCGCAGAAGCCTGCAATTAATTATACACAACCCCAAAAGAAATTATTTACTTATATCTCAAATTTACAAATTAGGAAATGGTAATTAAAGAAAGTGCTCAATTAGTTACACGTACCTCTTTAGTCCAGTTAGTTCGATAAACTATAAAGAAGAGGGCAAGAGTTTGTATTATCGTTCCAGATATCATCCCAACCCAGATACCCTAAAAGTCACCATATATATTGGTTAATTAAATTTCAGATTTTAGACTAGCTATTAAGATAGATATATGTACTTACTTTAACACTCCAGTCGAGTACAAATCCTAATATGAGCCCCAAAGGAATGCCAAACAAGTAATAGCATGCAATATTCACAAAGGCAACTAAAGCTTGCCATCCAGCTCCAATTGCCACTCCTGCATGTACATAAATAACAATCATCGAAATCGATCGAATACCCCTTAATTGATCAACTGCAAAATACGTACCTGATAAAGCGGGTTGAATAGCATTAATGATGATACAAAACACCAGCAACGGTGTGAGACGGGTCACAAGATATTGAACTTGACTACTATCCGCAAATAAACAAGGATACTGCTTATTGAATATGAGAAGCAGGATGGAGATCACAAGGCTAATTGTGAAGGAAAAAGCAACCACCACTACCACTGAAAATTTCGCCGTTCTTGGATGAGCTGCTCCCAGTTCATTTGACACTCTTACACTGATGACGACGACATTAACAACAACGATAATTTTTATTTCAAAGAAGAAAAATTAAAGATATCAATGACATAAATTTCTATTCTATTGAGTATCCACTAACCTTACTGCTGCATTGCATCCAATCGCTACCATGGTTACCCACCCAGTTATGTTCATGCTGCAAAACGTTGAATAAATTGGATCCATATATATTTGCGTCCCACAAAATTTCCAAATATTTATAAATGATTAGGTTTCTTGCCGGTAAAAATAAGAAAAAATTGACGAACAATCAGGGCAAGAATAATGACGGATAAAATTCAACTAACAAGAATCGGTCATTCGTCTTCTTAATGGGCTCATATTGGTTCGACAACGGGCCCGACTACAGGCCCATCAAGGTATTCCTTTGTCGTATTATCTTCACTTTTCTATAAATAAAAATTAGCACAATTTCCAAGTAAATTGCTCTCATTTTTCACCTTTTATATTTTTATTTATTCTCTCATTAAGTGCTTACTCCCATACCGGAGGGGCCTCAAGGGCCTTCTTTGCAGGTTACCGCGCTCGTAAGGACATTAAGTCATCGTCCAGGTTACCCGAAATTTTGACCTCGTCAAATAAGTTTAGTTTAACTACAGCACTCCATCAAGCAATGGCAAAAGTTTCATAATTATCATGTTAAGAATAGGGGTCCCGTTTTAGCGCTCAATGTATAGTGCAATATAGCACCACATGGTCCATGTGGTGCACCATACATTGAGCGCTAGAAAATTTTCCTTAAGGACAATGCTATTTGTCATAACTACCCTCAGCCATCATCCTTTCATGTCTTCTCCTCATATGATGGAGTTTCTTTTTACATTTGGTGGAGGTCAATTCTAGCCCCCTCGTAATATGTACATTTTTCTTTCAATTTATGAACAAAATAAGTCACCTTAGTATCCTTTAAAAAAAAAAATGCTGTTCACCATCACTATTAATAATGATGAATATTAGCTACTAAATACGATGTATTAATCTGGATGATGGGCTGAAACATGACGAATAAGTTACTAAAAAAAGTTACTATCAAACTTAGATTTAATTATAATATCTAATTAATATATTATTGTACGTGTTTAGCCGTACGTGACATTAAAAATAAAAAATTAAAAGGGTATCTAGCTTCTCACCATACGGATAAAGCATCAACTTGAACTTGTGCATTCTTCAAATATCCAGCAAATAAAACTAAAGCCATAAAATACCAGATCTCCAAGCTGCACACAGTCATACTTACATTGTCATGCTAAAATCCAGCAAACTGGTCAACTATACTTTTTTGTTATTTTTCTAAAAAGTGCCTAATAAAATGATGATATAAGAAGTGACCATTTTAAAACCAATTGATTTATCAACCAATTTCAAATCAGAACCAATAATTACCTACTTTAAAAAAAAAGTAATAACAATAATTACCGAAATTTTTATTTTTTTTAAAAATATATTTCAAGGCTGTTAATTAATTCAAATTACTTACCACATCATAACTGCCGATGCAAAGGATAACCTAACAAAACTCCACAGATCTGCAAAGGCTCTTAATGAAAATCCAGACCAAGCTTTACCACAGTAACCCATGAATATATAAACCAGCTGTGCCACCACTATAAACCACCATGACAGGTTCAGCACCACCGTCCCTGCCGCCATCCCCCACCCCAACTTGAGCATAAAAAGCCAGCTGAATAAAGTATGCAGAGCCAGAGCCACGGCTGAAATCCATGCCATGGCCGTCATCTTACTCTGTGCTTGCAAGAACTTGGCTATGGGAAAATTCAATGCATATGCATAGAGTTGTGGGATCATCCAAATCGATATTTCTCCGGCAGCCCAAGATATTTCCCGAGTCTGACCGATCAGTAACAGAATTGGGCCGGCAAAAATGTACAAGAACATTAGAATAAATGCTGTTGTGAGAAGGATAATCCATGATCTTTGCATGTAAACTCCGAGCATGTTGAATTGTCCTGCCCCGTGTGCTTGTCCACACAGTGTCTCGAGCGCGCTTCCCATTCCTAGCTGTTCAAACAATTTAAATAAAAATATTGTAACCTTGTTAGGACAAATTTGACCTGAGCTTAGACTAGTTTGACCGAATCTTAGGTGAACTATCTAGCCATAGCCAGCTTTTGCGGCCTTGTGCTGCTCGCCCGGAGCTAAAATATTACAAGAAATATCTAAGCAACAAAATATATGTATCGGGAACATAAAAGTAATAGAATATATCGTTTACCTACCATAACCCCGAAGGAGAAAGTGGCGATGACGGAGTTTTCGACGGAGAAAGCGGCAAGCTCGAGCTCGCCGAGATGGCCGGCAAACACTTGAGTGATGGCGCCGAGGGAGTATTGACAAATGGAAGTGAAGATGGCAGGGCCGGCGAGGTACCACAATTTGTTTGACTCGATCTTGAACTGCCGAAAGAAATCGCGGGCATCGTTGATGGGAGGGATGTCATTGGGGTCGGCGATAAACGATGAAGTGAAAGACGAGGTAAAAGAATAGCTTGAATGTGGAATTGCATACACTTGAGCTGATAAACTTGGAACTTGATCGTCCTCTTCACCTACAAGTGGTTTCTCGACGTCGTTTTCCATTGTGACACAGAGAGAGAGAAGACAAGATTAGGACGATCTAGAGTGGTCTGATATACGAGGCGAGGTCGGTATTTATTGATAATTTGGTATTTAACAATTGGGCATGTTCTTGGTTGGCCGCTGCGTTCTTTTACTTTGACCGCTGAGTGTGAATAAAAAAAAAAAAATTTGATCTGTCGATTGAAGTAGGCATTACTCATTAATTAGCATTTGGTTTCACATGCAAAAGTACAAATGAAGGGACTGACTTTTTGCATCTATCTAGATTAGATTAGTGATTCCAGATTTCACAAATTAATGAAAGGATATTCGGATGATCCGATCGTGAAACATGTCTAGTGGGTTCAGATGATGAAACATGTGCAGTGGGGATTCTCTTGTTAATATGGGTTGTTTGCAATAATAATTATCAGTAATCTAGAAAAGCGGAAGGTATGAGGCCACGTTCGAACCAGATATTTGAGTTAAGCACATCAAACAATATATGAAATAAACACCTCTAATAAGTGATAAAAAGACTAGGACAAAATGAAACACAAATCTCGACTTTCTTTAAATGCCCATGGCCGGTTAAAATGACACTGAAATCAGATGAGTTTAACATTTAAACCTCAATTATATGAGTGGCCTACCTAGCGGGACGCCAAAAGAGAGCGTACTAACCGAGGAAACTTAAAAGGGACATAAAATAGGTACACAGTGAAACGTGGCTTCAAGTAAGAAGCCAACTTGTCAAACATTAAAAGGTTGTTTAATTTTTATCAGTATTGTTTTTATTACACTACTCTTTCCGTGTCAATTATACAATCTATGTTGCCTTTTCAAGATTTGCAATTATATCGTCTCCTTTTCATTTATAAATATACCCTGAACTAATCCTTCAAAAAATTAATAAAACCTAAATTAGTCAGTCCTTAGAATATGCTTAGAATTAAGTACAGGCCTTGGGAAAAATAACAATAATTATGATTCTTTTATTAGTATTCCACGTATATGAGAAGTCCTCAATACATTATCTCATTATTTAAATTTTTCACCTCAAAATTTGAAATTTAACACTCTACATTTAATTACTAAGATTATAACTAACACGTATTAAATAAGGACATTATAAGAAGATTAAAATGAAATAATTAAATGAAATGGTGTAATAAGGAAATGATGTTGAAATTTACTTTTCTAATATCGTTAAATGAAATTTTCTTAATTTATGTAGGGAGAGAAAAAAGACATAGACCATGTTTTTGGAAAGGGGTAGTAATAAGATACATTTAATAAGGTATACATGAACTGTCTTTGTTGAACGGACAAAAATAATATACTGGATTATTTTTATGAGAAGGAGAGAGTAATTTTAAGTCTAAGTTTCCAATTTATTTTATATTGTGAGAACAAGTTTAATGTGGAGGAAAAAAAGCTAATGGAAAAAAATAAAAGGAAAAAACTTACTTCTAAATAATGTACAGGGAAAAATTAGGGGAAAACATATTTAAGGATTTTGGTTATTTTTTAAAATATTTTGTAAATTATTTTGTCATTATTATTTTTATGGTACAATTTATATTCAATTTTTTACAAAATATTATTTTCTTTAAATTTATTATATATATCTTTGGGTACGCCCCCCCCCCAGGGAAAAAAAAAAAAGCCTTCCCCCTTTCCCTTTTCCCCTATACATTAATTGGTTTTAGTGGAGACTCCACATTAAACTTGCTCTAAAACATATCTGAAAATATAGAATAGCTCTATACGTAAAAGATCTAATTTTTGTCATTTTGACACTCCAGGTAACTTAATCAAAACAGATGCTACTTATATTTTCAAATTATTTACTTTCTTCTAATTACTATTACGACATTATTTTGAAATTAAAAAATTATGAAATATGAGTACCGTTTATCTCATCATGAAGAAATTGAAGCCAAACTACAAGCGTATGGTCCGCAAAAATCACTCAAATCTTAACAAGAATTTCTACTTTTGGTAGTATTAGTTTACAAATTTGACACCTGTCAGATTAAGCAATATTTATTATCTAATGTCAAATGTTCACAATTTCCCTCGTTTATATATTTTATTTATCAACTTTAATTTTACCCTCCCTTGTTAGTCACATACAAAGTCACTTAGTAGAGTCCATATATATATATATATATATATCGTATTTCATCCCATAGAAAATAGTCATTTAATAGTGAATAATCGGACAAGTCTGTCAACAATTTTAAATAAAAAATATTTATGACTTCAACGTTGTTCTTACTATTATATAGTTATTATATAGAAAAAGTCAACACTGAATTCGCCTATTTTTTAGGTATTTGTTTCTGGCAGGGTGATCATGCATTGGCACCTGTTAACAGTGAAGCACGATAGATGTATATATGTATTCCCTGAAAAAGCATAGAAAAATTTGCAACTTGAGAACTTTAATTTAGGAAGAACAATGAAAAGGGCGACTTTGATAAATTTTGATTCCCAAAAGATAAAGGCACTTTCAGAACTGCCTCTAGGATATCTCTAACCCAGCCAAAAATTCAAAGTATCCAGCTACCACCTCATCAATCATACAATTTTTTTTAAGGGATCGTACTTTTGATAATATATAATATAGTAGATGGGTAGGAAGTTTTCTAAACTTCACCAAGCATTTGGCATTGTAGCAACAGTTAGTAGTGTGTTACATCAAACATTTTGGTGTCGCATCTAGTGTCGTAACAATATCAGACATCTATATGGCGTGTCATTAACAGTGATCTATTTCAAATTACACTAACAATTAACATTATATGATATCTGGTACTTGAAATTATTAAGTAGACGAGCAAGTGAAACTATGAACTTCGAAATTTTTTATTAGATGTTTCTATATACACGATAACGTATGAACAATCTTGGTAGGTTTTAATAATTAATGATTAAGATAAGTTATGATAATACGGGCAGAGTAGAGCTTGTGACAGATATGATTATGAGAGCAAACTTGTGGAGACTTTTATTATTATTAGTATTATTATTATTTAAATTATTTTACTTATTTTAAATTAATCGTATTGACGCCTGGAAGAGATCATTAATTTACATGGTCAGGTGGGGGCGAATTCGTATATGTTAACTTGATAAATACGTGGAAAATTTTTTATTTTTACATTACGTTTATTAAAAATAGGAATATAAATAATTATCCTTTTTTTTTTTACTTAATTGAATCCTTTAGTTATTCAATTGTTTATTTATTAAATAACACCCATTGAACAAATTCATGAGAAGTAACATACGTGTTAATTATTATAAATAAATGATGATAGATAAAAAAATAAAAATAAAAAATAAAGGGAGAAGAGAATAGAGAA
Source organism: Nyctanthes arbor-tristis (assembly GCA_963692815.1). NCBI lineage: Eukaryota > Viridiplantae > Streptophyta > Magnoliopsida > Lamiales > Oleaceae > Nyctanthes > Nyctanthes arbor-tristis. Next base: position 24,388 of record CAVNYN010206173.1, on the reverse strand, counting down.
AAAATAATAATAATTTTATGTGTTTTGTTAAAAATCAACGCTCTATATATTTATCTATTAGAGCTATAGTGACTGTATCACAGATAATAAGTACTTTTTTTTTTGTGGCAAACGATAATAAGTACTAGCTAATAGCCACAATAAAAAGAAAAATTGTTTGGAAAAAATTCAAGAAGAAATTATAAAAAGACAAACGTTGTGAAGGAAACATAATAATAGTATAGATTGAGAAACTCATCAACGTTTATAATAATACTTCTTATTTATGAAATGGAATTTCATATTAATGCTTATATATTGACTAACTATTTTGAATTGACTTAAAATTATTTGGCAAAATTGAACGACGACTCATGAGGAAAAACAGGTTCAGTTAAATTCTTGGAGTGAAAGATAAGCTAATTATAGTGGAAGAAAAGAAAAAGGAAAACAAGGAAAACGTCTTCAAATTTCATTAGGAAATGTTGGCATTGAATAATCAGTGTACATATGGCACTAGGAGCAAGAGATGAACTACCCATAGACACAAGAAGCAGCCTAGGAAATCAAAGAGAGGAGAGAGAAAAAAGTTGGGGAAAAATGCGGTCCGGCTATAAAAATAAGGCCGTGTTTCTTATAGAGTCCGGTCTCCAATTACATACTGACACCTCACCTGACACACAACACATGACAGCATCGCATTGGAAATCGCGCTCCGTAAGGAACCCGGCCCTGGTTTCTTAGAAATTTTCAGGAAAAATGAAGGTGTCTGTCTGTATCATGTGTGTCTTTGGCACTCTTTTGTCTGTATCATGTGTGTCTTTGGCATTCTTTTGTCGAGGCGAATTGCACATAAGAAGTAATGTAGTATGGATTGCCACAATTTTTATGGATTGCCATTGGAAAATTAAAGAGATCCAAAGAAAACAGTAGAACGGGGTGTTACGTACGTTGTTTTTTGGCTATTCTATAGTTTTGATTAGAAAGAGATTGTGCTATAAGATTTTTCTTATTAATAAAGAATCTTTTCGTATGGTTGTCGACTAGTCACATTAATTTTGATGTTTTTCTCCCTTTGCATTCATTTGCGTTTTTTGTTTTCAGTTGGGGTGTTTTGGGGGAAATCGATTAATTTCCCAACAATAAAATGAATATTATTGTATACAGAGTAATTTGTAGTATCATTCTCGCAGAAAAAATTCTAAGGGTTAATTTTATTTATCGTCCCTAACTTTTGGTGTTAATATTGGTTGGGTTCCTAACTTTTTTTTAAATGCGCTGAGTCCCCAACCTTTCATTAAACTACACAAAAAATCCTTTTGACACTTTCCGTCAACTTTTCCGTTAAATCATCTACCGAATTACCATTATGCCCCTTATTTTTTAGAATTAAAAATAAAAGATTTAAAAATATGAAAAAATAAACTAAAATAAAAAGATAAGGAAAAATGGGTGGGGGGTGATCACCCTCCTAACTGGCTGCTGGAAATGGCGGCAGTGGAGACCCCATGTGAGCTGCCAGAACGGGAGCTCACAGGGGGCCCTCTATTTTGGTTGCCGTTTCCAGCAGCCAAGCAGCAATTTTGCTGTCATTTCCAGCAGTGCACATGGGGTCTCCCCCCTTCCCACTTTAGCTGCCGAAAATCATGTGAGTTGCTAAAAATGATAGCTCACTGGGGGAGGAGTCTCCCCTCGTTTTGGAGCACTGGAAACGGCAGCAAAAAAAGGAGGGAGACCCCTATGTGAGCTGTCGGAAATGGCAACTCACATGAGGGGTCCCCTCCTCACTTTGGCTGTCGCGGCAGCCAATAGGGGGTGACCACCCCCACTTTTTCTTTCTTTTTAAAAACATTTTATTATATTATTTTTTGATATTTTAAAACATTTTATTTTTTATTTAAAAAAGATAAAGAGTATAATAGTAATTCGGTCAATAATATAACGAAAAGTTAATGAAAAGTGTCAAGAGGACCTTTTTGTGCAGTTTAATAAAAGCTTGGGGACTCAGCAGGTTAAAAAAAAGATTAGGGACCCAACTTATACTAATACTAAAAGTTAGAGACAATATGTGAAATTAACCCAAATTCTAATATACTCCAATAACACTCATGACTTGATACTCTAATCCTAAAAAAAAAAAAAAAACGTGACAAGTTTTTAAAACTTAAGGTTGTAATTGAGCAATTAATTAGACGTCCCTTAACCTTCAACCACTTTGAGCTTTGTTTGATTCTCATTATTTGTCTAATTTTAAAGAAATTATAATGAGGAGAGAAGTAGAATGTGTATTGAAAATGGAAAAATGTTTAAAATATGTGGTTGTAATTGAGCAATTGTCAAATCAGTAATAAGTTGTAATTGAACAATTAATTAGACGTCCCCTAACCTACAACCACTTTAAGCTTTGTTTGATTCTCATTATTTGTCTAATTTTAAGGAAATTATAATGAGTAGAGAAGTAGAATGTGTATTGAAATTGGAAAAATGTTTGAAATATGTGGTTGTAATTGAGCAGTTGTTAAATCAAATGTCAAATCAGTAATAGGTAAAATTATAAATAAGGAGTATAATGTCAAATCAGTAGTAGGTAAAATTATAAATATTGTGTATTGAAAATGAGCAGTTGTTAGGACTAACGTTGAACATAATTAGACGACCTCTAACCTAGACCCACTTTGTTTTAGGACTAACAGAACTGGATGTCCCCAGCTATATCAATAATGATTCTAGGTGCCTTCTCCAATATCCAACATTTTGCAAAGGTAACAATTTTGCATGATCTTCAGCCACATACTTTTCTTTGTATAATAATCTACCACGTATATATGCTCCTAATAATAGAATATATGGGCCTTTAACGGTATCCTTTTTCTCATGGTTCAAAGTGCTAGCCAGCTAGCAATATAATGGTGTGAGATGAGGTTCAGAGTCGATTTAGTGGGTTAATCAACAATATATATCAACAATGACACAAAGTGTTAGTTGGAGATAGAAGATTTTGAACGTGGGTGCTACTCCGCCTTAAAAAAAGAATGTAATGATTTATCGCCAAATGTATTATCTCGTTTTACATAGAAGATGGTGTTATGAAAAAATAAAGGATATTGTGTCTTGAAAACGAGATCGCATGATAAAGCTGATCGTGAAAAAGAAAAGCAACAATCACCATCACCACTGAAAATTTGGCTGTTGAGCCACTCCTTAGCTAGGCTCTGGCTCATGTGACACTTCTACTACGTCCGTCATGTGATTTCTTTCAAATTTCAGTGAAGTTGCTCCAAAATGTTTTCAGAGAAAAACATGGAAACTCTTGGGCTCTCAACTGACGTTAACAATAATATTGCTGCATTCAATGTCATGCATGCCCACCTGAATTATTCTTCACCCATCCAATGCGATGAACGCAATTTAATTAGTTTAGTGATCATAATTAAATATTGATCAATTCATTCAAATATGCATTTCAGATTAAGAAACCTTCATGTAAATCTGAAGATAACTATGTTGAAAATAAAAACATTAAATAAAACATTCAATCTATATTATGTCTACAATAATACGTCCTAAGGGAGCAACTAAACATTAATAAACGAGTTAAAATTAATAAAAATTAATCTATTTATTTAGAGTCACGGAGTTAGAATTTAGACAAATGATATGTGTTTTTCAAACAAAAACGAGCCACTGAACAAAACTCATGGGTTAAAACCCTTGAGCCCACTAATTTCGTTTTGAGTGTCAAATCAGCACTTCAATTATTCTGGTGGAATTTTTAGCAAATTTTCTAATTTATTTATTTCTATTATTACTTTTAGCAATTAGAATTTTTGTATACTTTCTTTTAATAATTAAATTTATTTTCCCTCAAAAATTAAATTTTATTTTTATCCTGTGTAAAGGGTTTCATTGAAATATAATATAATTAATTAGAGAGAGTTTTTATGATTAATTAAGGACATTGTGTTTATTAAAGAGATAGATTTCTCTTGTTAGTAAATCACGTTTCGTGAACTCAAATTACACATTTCTTATCAAAGAATTTAGACCTTTAATCCTTTGTGGTGAGGTTTTTAACTTGTATTCGTAATCAATTTTCAACAGCTACAAGTTCTAAAGTCCAAAACTATCGCTCGAATGTTGGCTTTTCTGAGTTACGACGTGGTTTGCTTGTTTGACTTAAAAGACGCACTTCCATTTAAGCACAGTTCAAATCCACGAGAAGGGAATGGCTCGATTCCCTCTGCCCGTGGTGGATACATGTTACTGTTTTCCCGTTTGGAATGGCAAGTCCCACCATGCCCACTTTAGGAAGAGAAATAGAGAATTTGTAAAGAAGCCCAAACCTACTGTGCTTGTTGTAAAAAGCTCGTCCTAGCAAAACTTGAGCTTTACATCTCATCACATCCTTTTTTTTATTTATTACGGTTCACACATTAGTGCACTTAAAAGTATCTAGACTCAATACTCGATTTCGACTTTTTTTTTCCCACCTTATGCATTTTAAAACCTTTGACCCATTCGCTTCCCCCCATTTCTGTCTCCCAGAAAAACTCGCCATATCTCACCTTACTTTTACACCTCAAAAATGAGTTCGAGAAGCCCTCCATAAGAATCAGCTCCATCATCCACCGTAGTACCCCATGGAAATCGGGCTGCTATAAAACATCATATGATAGGTTAAGCACCAGTACCCGCCGTTTCCCATCTCAACTTGAGCATAAATGGCTAGCTGAATGAAGTGTCGTAACCTACGAAAACGTTCATTTTGTTTTAATTTTCATTTCTATTTTCGTTAATTCGTGGTTTTATGTTTTGGTTTATATCCTTATAATAACCTCCATATTATTTGAATTTTATTTTTTCTATAACCATAAGAAGGAGCTTATTTTCAATGTTTTAGACACAAACTATAATCCTGTCACACGCATATGTTTAGATGTGGCATTTTCACCATCAAAACAACTGGAAACCGCCAAACCGACAGTTTAGGCTATTTTATGTGGTTTGAGGTGCCAAAAAAATTAAAGAAAGAAAGAGACGGCTGGACCGAAAATCCCAGAAAGACCGAACAAACTGCGAAAACCGCAAAAAACTGAGCAAACCACCCAAAAAAAAAAATGCCAACCGACTGAATCAAATTTAGTCAGCTTCGATTCGGAAATTCCTCAAACCGTCGAAGGTGGTTCGGTTTCGGTTTGGCAGGGTAAAAAACCTAACTACCCAATTAATGCTCATCCCTACATATTTTATACTTTGAAAATACAACATGCTCGCTCTTGTACACCATGTGATCGTGTTCATAGATGGAGTGTTGACTGAGAGCTAGATAAGAGAATTTATTTTGGACCCATCTCAGTTGTCACGCCAATACCACTTACATGATGAGAGGCCAATAAGATTTTAGCACAATATTCTTCGCGAGTCACTTAGACCCGTCTTTCTCAAGTTCCCAACTTTTCTCCATTACTTTAGTTATTTATTTTAATTGAATTTTATTATTACTCAAATCACATTTCCTCGACATGAAGTACCAACAACCAATGCTGCTGTAGAATTAATTTTGCGTGCCATGGCCACAATTAATTCCACTTTATTTATTTTAATTGAATCTGAATTATTATATTGTTATACAAATGACATTTCCTCGACATGAAGTACCAACAACCAAAGCTGCTGTAGAATTAATTTTCCATGCCGTGGCCCCAATTAATTCCACTCCGTACTAGCAAGTTATATGTTGACAATGATTTAGGCTGGAACTAAAACATTCCCTACAATTTAATGGTCCTTGATTATTTTTTTGTCTCCTTCCTCTTGCTTTACAAATGACTTGATACTTGTAGTGTCGACAAAATTGCTCCAAAAATCCCTCCTAAGGACAAATCCCCCGATATCAAAAGCTCGAATTTTCACCTTGCGATTGTAATATCGGGCACTTCTCTGTTTATAGGCAGGCGTTTCTCATCGCAGCCAGCTCCCTCTTTTCCTCCAAGAGATCGGGGTCGGCTTGAATAAGTGTGGGATTGATCCCTTTGTCAAAGTGTTTGACTCTAAAGGTGGGGAATTTCATCTCAACCGGGATCACATCTTCTGTTCCATAGGTGAGGCTAAATGGGGTTTCCCCTGTAGAGGACCTGGCTGTGGTGCAGTAAGACCACAGTACGGCAGGTAACTCTTCTGCCCACCGACCTCTTAGTCTTTCCAACCTTGTTTTGAGGGTGTGCTTCATAACCTTGTTCACCACTTCTACCTGTCCATTTGATTGGGGGTGGTTAGGTGTTGAGAAGTGCTTCCAGATTCTATGCCTCTCGCAGAAGTTTCGGAAGTGTTCGTTATCGAACTGCCTCCCATTATCTGTGACTATGGAATGCGGTACTCCGAAGCGGCATATGAGGGACTGCCACACGAAATCAGTTGTCTTTTGTTTCGTGACCTTGGCCAGGGGTTCTGCTTCGGCCCATTTCGTAAAATAGTCGACGGCAACAATGACAAAACGAACTCCGCCCTTCGCCCTTGGTAGTAGGCCGATCAGATCAATTCCCCATTTGGCGAAAGGCCACAGACTCATCACCAACGTCAGGTCGGCAGGTGGATTTCTCAAGAGCGGTGCACATCTTTGACACCTGTCACAAATTTGAGAAAATCTGACCACATCCTTTTTCAAAGTTGGCCAATAATATCCCTGTCTGATCTGTTTGTAAGCGAGAGCTTGCCCTCCAGTGTGGTTTCTGCATGCCCCCTGGTGCACTTCTTCCAACGCACACTGTGCTTCTTCTGGAGTCAAGCACTTCAGTAGTGGTGTCGAAAAGCCTCGCTTGTACAACTGTCCTTGTACTATCGTGAACCGAGCTGACCTGATTCTAGTCCTACGAGCCTCGATTTGATCTGGTGGTAGGGTGCCCCCTTCGAGGTATTGGATTATGGGGGTCATCCAGTTTCTCAAGGACGATTCTATAGGACTGATCAATCCGTTCTGTGACGACGGTGAGCTTAGCTAGGCTATAAGTACACATTTCAATGTGTGGGCTCCTTCGGTGGTCGCCAGTCTGGCCAGGGCGTCTGCTTGAGAGTTTTCACCACACGATATTCGTGTCACCAGGGCCTGGTGAAATTTCGCCAGCTCGTCAAGGGCTACCTTGTGATAGGGTACCAGTGAATCTTCCTTAACCTCAAAGACCCCTTGTATTTGATTTGCTACAAGTTGGGAGTCACTCATGGCTTTAACAACCCTGACTCCCATTGCTCGGGCCACTTCTAGTCCCGCGATTAACGCCTCATACTCGGCCTCATTGTTGGTGGCATGAAAGTCGAACTGCAAGGCCTGGCAATAATATTTAAGATCGGGCTGATGAGGACAATTCCGGCCCCGGCCCAGTTTTCCGTTGATGAGCCGTCTACGTATAATCTCCAAAGGCGGTTGTCTGTACTCTCATCTTGTATGGGGGTGTGAATTCGGCCACAAAGTTGGCTAAAGCTTGTCATTTGATGGCTTGATGAGGATAATACTGTATGTCGTACTGTCCCAATTCAACTGCCCATTTCATCAACCTGCCAAACAGTTCCAGCCTTAGAGTACCTGCTTTAGTAGACAGTTAGTCAATACTCTCATTGGGTGTTCTAGGAAATAAAGCCTGAGTTTTCTGGAGGCCATGATGAGTGAGAAAGCCAGTTTTTCCATGGGTGGGTATCGGAGTTCGGCATTATAGAGAGCTTGACTCACGTAGTAGACGGGCAGTTGTATACTGGATTCTGACCTTATGAGGACGTCGCTTATTGCCGTTGGTAAAACCGCGAGGTACAAGTACAAAGTCTCTTCGGAAACGGGTTTTAACAAGAGTGGTGATGAGAACAAGTGTTTCTTTATCTCCTGAAATGCGTTCTCGCACTCGGTTGTCCATTCAAACTTGTTGGCCTTTTTGATGACCTCAAAGAAAGTTCGACATTTGTCCGTGGCTCGTGATACAAATCGGTTTAGGGCAGCGAGCCTGTTGGTTAAACTTTGGACCTCCTTTATAGTGGCTGGGGATTTTATCTGTAGGAGAGCTTGTATTTTATCGGGGTTGGCCTCAATCCCCCGTTGGCTCACCATATATCCCAAAAATTTGCCGGAGGAATCACTAAAAGAGCACTTTTTTGGGTTCAATTTCATCTTGTACGCCCTGAGCACATGAAATGCTTCTTCCAGCTGGGCGAGGTGGTCTGAGGCTCTCCTACTCCTCACCAGCATGTCATCCACATAAACTTCCATGGTTTTCCCAATCAATTCATGGAACATCTTATTAACTAGGTATTGATATGTGGCGACGGCATTTTTCAACCCGAACGGCATCATTCTGTAGCAATTCAATCCTCTATCTCTGAAAAAGGAGGTCAGATCTTCGTCTTCGGGAGCCATGGGTATTTGATTGTACCATGAGTATGCATCCATGAAGGTAATTAGCTCGTGCCCAACTGTAGCATCTACCATTTGATCGATGTGGGGTAGGGGGAAGCTGTCCTTAGGGCAAGCCCTGTTCAAGTCGGTGAAGTCAATGCAAAGTCTCCATGACCCATTTGTCTTAAGCACCAGTACTGGGTTTGCCACCCATTGGGGGTACAATGCTTCTCTTATGAACCCATTGCTCAACAGCTTTGTGACCTCTCTTGCCGAGGCTTCTGACCTCTCAGGCCCAAACCTTCGACGCTTTTGGACAACAGGCTTAGCGCACGGGTTAACATTTAGATAGTGGCATGAAACGGCGACCTTCCATGTCTGAATGGATCTAGGCGAATACATCCAGATTAGCTTTCAGAAAGTTCAACAATTCCCCCCTCATTGGTTCTCCCAGGTCGCGATCAATCCGAATCTCCATTTCAGGTCGGTTCTCTATTATGCTAACAGCCTCCAGATCTCCCTCGAGACTGGGGTTTTTCCTCTTACTGTCGACGCGAGGGTCTGCGTCCAATGGCTGTTCACAGTTAAATGAACTCGGGGCTAATGTGTTGACTTGTGCAGGGCAGATCCCGTGGTCACATTCTCTGGCGATTCTCTGATCTCCGTTGATGGTTGCAGGTCCAAATGGCATCGGGAATTTAAGGCAGAGGTGGTAGATCTAGACGGCGGCTTTGGTTTCTTGGAGGATCGGTCTCCCCAATATTGCGTTGTAATTTAAGGGGATATTCACCACCATGAAATCAGTTTGAAAGAGCCTTATTCTGGGAAAGACTCCCATCTCCACAATCAGCGAGATCTGTCCCAGGGGATGGATTGAGTTTCCCGTGGAGCCTTGAATGTTGCTGGTCGCATAGGATAGCTGGCTCAACCGACCTCCCATTAGTGTAAATGCATCGAGGTATAGTACATTGGCAAAGCTCCCGGTATCAACCAATACTCGATGGACTTCAAATCCTTCGATATTCAACGATATGACCAGGGGATCGTCGTGGGGTTGCAGTATGCCCCTCGCGTCTTCTTCTGAGAACGAAATGGATATATATGGTAGATCTGTCCTTTCAGGAACATCACATGAATGATAACTATTCCTTACCTACCTCACGAGCTGGCGTCGTTGCCTGTGTGATTGCAAGGTGTTTGAGTTGGTGTTAATTAGTGCGTGAATTTCTACCCCTCCTTGACTTTGGTTCGGCGTCGGGGCCGATTTCGATATTACCGGTGGTGTTTCCTTGTTACCGCGGTTAGAAAGTGCCACAAAATTTTTCAAATGGCCTTTCTCGATGAGGCGCTCCAACTCTCATTTGAGATCGCGACAGTCATTAGTCTCATGGCCGATAGATCGGTGGTATCGGCAATATTTGCCCTGATCTAACTGAGATAGTTGAGTCCAGATGGGTCTTAGTTCGGGTAAGATGTTTTCCCGAGCTATTTGTGTGAAAATCTCTTCTGGAGAGGCGGTCAAGGCAGTGAAAGTTTGTCGTCCTTGGGTCATCTGTTTTCCCCGTTCTAGGTACCTGGGTTTCCTCTTTTTTCTGAAGTCATTGAAGGTTTTGAAAGTTCCTAGTGCAATTTTATCTCCCTTTTCTGCACTTGTGTCGGGGACCACTTTCGCATTAGCAGGTCGGCCTGTGGCGTCTTCAGCGCTAATATATATCTCTGCCCTTTTTAAGAACTCGTGGTAGCTTTTAGGGCCGACCTCATGGACTGACCACCAGAATCGACTCTCATGTTGTAGTCTTGATAGGACGGCCATCAATAAAGTGCCGTCCGTTACTTTCTCAGTTTCTAACACCTACTTGTTAAAGCGGTCCAAGTATGACTTCAGAGTCTCGGTTGCCCCTTACTTCAATGTCACCGGCTTTTCCTTTGGTACCGTTCGGATTTTTGCTCCCATAAATTGTGACAAGAACTGTGACGACAGCTTATTCCAACTCCGGATCGAATTTTGGGGGAGTTCTCTCAACCACTTAACGGGGATATCCCCCAATGTGGTAGGGAAGGCCCTACACATAGCTGCTTCTCCAACTCCCTGTAGTTTCATCCATGACATAAACTTGTCAAGATAGGAGTTGGGATTGGTTTCTCCAGTGTATAGTGGCATGTGGGGCAACTTCAGCTTCGACAGTGGAGTTTGCAGAATGTCCTCACTAAAGGGGGAAGGTCTGCGTTCCGAGTACCTGCCTTGGGGAGTCTCGGCGTACTTCCTCTCCAGCTCGACGAGTCGGCGCCTCATCTCCAAGAGCTCGGTTTTTGTGCACTTGGACGGGGGCATTAAATAAATCTTGGTATTGGGAGGTTTGGAACCTTTCATTCACCAAGCCGTTTGTCTTTTCTTCCGGATCGAAAGGGGGAGGCCTTGTGGCCGACCTCGAGGCTTCAGTCCTTTGGGGCTTTGCACGTCTACCTACATTTTTGCCACAGAGTGTAGTCCGGCCTGCCTTGGAAGAGTGTGGGCTTTCGTCGACATGGCTTTGGTCAGGCTTCCGGGTGCCCGCTTTGGCGCCTTTTCCAGAATATTCTCTATGCCGTCGTTGTTCAGATTGCACCTCCCCCGGGTCTGATGTCCCTGGCTTTTGAGTTTTGTACTGTTGGATTTGGTCTAGCTATTGTTGCATGCATTGCATGGTTTGAAGGATTTCATCAATTACAAGTTGAGATACTGGTAGAGCTGGAATTGAACTGGGAATAGGGGCAGGTTCATTGGCTGGGAGAGGATCTTCATCTCTCATTGTTCGGGAGAGGGACTTGGCTGCATTTGAATGATTGTTGCTCATGGTAACGTGTCTATTAACCCGCCCTTCCTCTAGCGCCAAATTGTTGACAGCGATTTAGGCTGGAATTAAAACGTTCCCTACAATTTAATGGTCCTTGATTATTCTTTTGTCTCCTTCCTCTTTCTTTACAAATGACTCGATACGTGTAGTGTTGATAAAATGGCTCCAAAAATCCCTCCCATCTACTAACATGGTGGGGGTATTTATGGGGAGAAACGGCTAAGTGGAGCACTTCGGGGCATGCCTTCTGCGTGTCTGGTCTGAATGATAAGTGGCGTCCACGTATGCCTAGTCACCACCCACGTGTATGATTAGAATCGCTCGTTTCCACTAACTAGCTCAGCTCAGTTCTGATAGGTTCGGTGTAAACATCTGATCGAGACCTGTTAGGTCGGTTCCCTCATTAACAATATATATATCCACAGTCGATCTGGCCTATCAGTAACAGAATTGGCCCCCCACGAAATTGAAAAGAAAATTAGGACAAATTAAGTTGTGAGGAGGAAAACATATCATACTTTTTGAGTCTGGTGATAATAATCGCTATTATTTATGTGTGTCAATATACATAGACACAATAATGGTAAACTAAATGAAATAGTATGAAATATGTGATTCATTTAACTAGACTTATCACCTATCCATAAGATTCTTATCATCATTACAGGATGCAAGCTTTCATGCATTAAATATCTTCTTTGAGCACATCGTTAGGAAATCAACCTAGAATTCTTTCTAGATTTAACCTTTACTTTCAATGTTGAACATATCGAATGAATAGGAGAAATGAAATATAGGAGGACAACAATACAAAATTTACGTTAAAAATTTCAAATCTGGAAAAAAACTACAACATATCAATATGAAAAATTATTACAATCATCTAAAATTCTTATTCGCATCAAACTCCAACGTGGTCCTAAGAACGTTCACTGAGTTTCACCACCGTCGAAATAGAATGCTAGGCCGAGCTAAGATTTACAATCAATAAGCTTTGCCACAAACTTGGATTCTAGGGTTAGACTTCTCTCATCTTGGCAGTAATGAGTTTTACAATGGCCGAGCTAGAAATCATCAACTAATTAAACCATAGTTGTCGCTAGCTATTCCTGGACTTCAAATTTGATTTGAATTCTTCTTCTCCATTGACCATTAAGTAAACTATATCATTCACAACTCATGATTAGCTAGAGCATCCCCAATGAAATATCCGGTGGCGTAAAATTTTGGCTGCATAAGCTTAAAATGCTTAATTAGCTGATTCAGAAAAAAGTTAGAAGATGTCTAGTGCGCAGTCCATGTTTGAACGTTGTGCTAGACATTATCTATTCAATATTTTGTCTTATCTCCCTTATTTCTATTTCTTTTTACGCCAATTATTATAAAGTTACACGTATCCGGCTACGTCAATTCATAATAACCATTGGAGATTATTTTTATCCTACTTCTGTTTTTGTGTCAAGGATTTTTTGCAAACAGTATTTTCCTCTATTTTATTTGCCAATCCTACCTGTAATTTGAGATAATCTTAGCTGTCAGTGGTCACTGGTTAGGACTTTCAATTCAACTTGACTTCTTCATCTTTATTTACCATTCATGCTTAATTGGTTGTCCTTATATAGGTCAGAAAAGTTTGAATCCGAATTAATTCTTCTTCAAACCTGCAGAAAAGATATATAACTTATCCATTCAAGTAAGAGCTCAAATCCATTTTGATTGTTTTGAGCCGACACTTTGTCCCACAAATTAAGATGGTTAATGACTTAATTTACCATTTCGTTTAATAGTTGATGATATTTCACTTTAATTACTCTTTTGTTTGCATGTATGTCAAGATCCCTCCAAACTAATTGTCCAAAGAAGATGGAAAGAAAAAGAAAGAGTAGGAATGTGGAATTGGATAAACTTGAACAACAAATCTGGGATTTGGTGGGTGGGGGGTAGAAGTCGTTTTCCAACTTGATCGATGACGTCGATTTCATGATCCGATGCGCAGTGTGGTGAGGAGGTTTGTATTAATATATTAATAATTTGGTGAACTGCAATTAGCTAGTTTGTATTTATATTCGCACGTTCTTGGCTGCCAGCTGCATATTTACTTTGACACGACTTGTTTGTGTTTAATTTGGCACGTTCTTGGCTGCCAAACTGCATTTAATTAATAATTTACTTTGGCTGCCGATTATGAATTCATCCATATATTTTGGATCTTTCAAATCGGGTAGAGCTACAAGGTGCCCAGGTATGCACTTACATACGCACTTTTCTGAGTTTTTTTTTTTTTTTTTTCTTTTGACGACTTCCTTTCGTTTCTTTAAAAGGGGTAAAGCTTTTGCCCTTATTGCTCCAAAGAGAATCTTCTCTCTTTCCTTCTTTACTGACTAGAAGTCTTTAAATTTTGTTAAGGAGATAGATAGACTTCTATTAAGGAGATAGATAGCTACATGGCGGAAATCTAATGAAAACTGCTTTTGTTAAATTTCTGCCACGCAAGCCATAAGGCTTCTTAATAGGAGATAAGGCTCTGTAGGTAAGGTTTTGTAGCCGGATTGAGAAGTCTTTAACTCTTTCCCAATAATTAATAGTTTTAAATAGTTTTAATCCCGGAGCTCTCTTTATTTCATAGTACTTTTTTTCCTTTTATCTTTGATTAATTAATTAACACTTGTTTCTTGTCATTTCTTTATTTTTTTCTATTTCTTATTTATTTTATTTTTGTGTTAATTGGAGTTAAAAGTAAAATTTCTTAGATTTTTTTTTTCAAATAGTAGATATATTTTTAAAAACAAGTTTTCAATCGATTAAAATTACAAATAAGAAACACTTAGAAAAAAAATAGAGCAAGCATTACTTTATTCTGAACTTTAATTATCAGGTATTACTTTGAATGATTGTTTAATAGAGTATGGTGAGAAAGATGATTTTTTGCACTATTTAATAATAATGTAATTTTACGATATTATTAAAGTATGAAGTCAAGTATGATACAATTGCAATAAGATATTAGAATTTTTTAAAATAACTTTTTATTGTATTAAATTTTTTCTGTAATACAGTTCGTGCATACCCACGTTTAAAGGTCTGGCTCGACCACTATGACAATTGAACTCGGCACATGCAAGAGAACAATTTGACGACTTTCTGCATCTCTAGATTACCATTTTCTCTGCAGGGCAATGGGTTTTTGTACTAGTAAATCATGAGCTATGAAATAGCATAACAAATGCGTGAAAGAAGCACACCTTTAATTAATATAATTATATGACATAAACTAAAGTAAAAGTTGTGAGAAGCTATATGAAAACAAAAGAAAACTTGAAGAATTATAAATGCGTCTAAACGCACTTACAGACAAGGTTATAGGACACAGATAATAAGAAAGGAAATAGCTCCTCGAACAAGTACTAACTTTTGACATTTGCACTCTGAATTATGAGAGTGGCAAAGCTAGCTGGATGCCGAAACGAAAAGCATATGAGTAATTAAGAAAGCTTTTCACGGACATAACATAAAATAAGCACTTTTGAGTTCCACAAAACAAAACGGGTCTTCCCAACTTGCCAAACAATATTCCAAAAATCGGGGACCAATACGCAGTATGGTTGAATTTTTCCTCAATTAATTAAATATTAATATAATCAATCTACAAAGAACGAAAGAAGTGGCAGTGCCTGGATTCGTTCGACTATATACCGGCGACAACCTAGGCACTTGCTTGTGAAATGCATGTGACATCTGCTACACATATATATATATATCTACAACGCATATATAAAAAGTTTTGGATCAGCAGAATCAAATATATCTTATTTTATAATTTTTTTAACTTTAAACTCCAGTATATCTTATCTTTACCTAAAAACCTAGGATATTGAAATCTAATTTTTGTCCGTTCAGGAAAAAAAATTCTAATTTGTCATTTTCTCTTCGTTCCAACATGCCCCTCAAATGGGCAACTAATTTGCCATTTTGATATTGAGCTCTTGGTCACTTTTTACCTTTTTTTTTTTTTTTATTTTAAGTCACTTTTTACGAGTTGGCAAATCAATAGTAAATTAAATTATAATTTATTTAGTGATAATAATAATGAGAAACAAGCTCACCTAGAATGTGTAAGTCACATCTTCACCGCTATATGTAGTAGTGGAAAATAATACCTACTAGCCCCGTTTAAGTGACATTTCACGTGACATTAATTATGTGAAATTAAAGACGCGTGGCATTTAGTGTCACATTGAGCACTAATAATTTATTATTTAATAATGTGTTATAACTCCGTAGAAAAATATACCCGGCCCCCCTAGCTCCGAAGCTATTGGGGTCCCCTCGGTGATAGCTTGGTATATGGGGGAAATAATCACCTAGGGTCACGTGTTATCATCTGACACGTCGACAATGACGCATGATTTTGTTTGCAGATAAATGGCCATTAAATAAAATCGAATGCAACAAAATTGGTAGGGCATTAATATAAGCACCGAATGTAACTTTGATCCCACATTTATTTTCAACAGTAACTTTTAAGTTGTACAAATTAAGAAAATTGGCAGGTATTTCATTAACTCATTGCCTTGTCGATTCAGTGCTCAGCATCCCCCCTTACTTTATCGTCGTCCCCTCCCCATAATTTGATCCTTTTCGTTGCGGAAGAGGCCTGCAATACAACGCCCCGGGAATGTTGCTCAAAATTAAATTAAAGTAAAATAATTTACAAGGAAACAATAAAAGAATTAATCCATTGATGGAGCTAACCTCCTTATTCCAATTAGTTTTGTAAACTATTAGGAGGAGGACGAGAGTTTGAAGCGTAATTCCTGACAGCATCCCAATCCAGATACCCTATCATCATCAAAAGTATATTATTATCATCATCAAAAGTATATGTACTTATTTTAAAAATAATAAAAAAAAACATATGGACTTACTTTAATAGACCAGTTGAGTACAAATCCTAAGACAATGCCCACAGGAATGCCATACAAGTAGTAGCAAGCAATATTCACAAACGCCACTAAGGCTTGCCATCCAGCCCCAATGGCCACCCCTGCAGGGACCAACATATATTTCATTAATTTGCTTCGATGGATGCCATCCATCCTATCCTATTAATAATCTGCGACGTGCCTAGTACCTGTTAAAGCAGGTTGAAGAGCGTTGACGATGACACAAAGTGCCAGCAAGCCTGTGAGATGAGTTACGAGATGTTGAACTTGAGCATTATCGGAAAATAAGACAGGATATTGTTCGCTGAACACAAGAAGCATGATGGAGGTGAAGAGGCTCATCATGAAGGAAAAAGCAACCACCACAATCACTGAGAACTTTGCTGTTCTTGGATGAGCTGCCCCCAGTTCATTCGACACTCTTACACTGTAACATAGCCATCAAAACAATATTAATTCAATGCTCAGAAACAAGTTTCCTTGCTATTAATCACTTCACCTTACTGCTGCGTTGCATCCCAGGCCTACTCTGGTTACCCATCCACTTATATTCATGCTGTAAAATTGAATACATATACATATATTATTACTATGAGGATTTTACGGATTTTTGTTATGTGTTCAATCCATAATAAAAACTACTGGTATAGTATGTTGTACCATATAGAGAAGGCATCAACTTGGACTTCTGCATTCTTCATATATCCAGCAAATAGCACTAAAATCATGAGATACCAAACTTCCAAGCTGTAAACGCAAGTTGCAGACACAAAAATAATAAATTACTCTCATTCTTCCAACTAACTTTTTATAAGTTGCTTTATTTTATTAATCGAAATTTGGGCATATATATGATAAATATCAATTTGTAATTGTATATTTACCTACCAAGACATAACTGCTGATGCAAAAGATAGCCTAACAAAGCCCCACAGATTTAGAAAAGCTCTCACTGAGAATCCATTCCAAGCTTTTCCACAGTAACCCTTGAATATATAAACCAGCTGTGCCACCACTATAAACCACCACGAAAAGTTGAGCACCACCGTTCCAGCCGCCATACCCCACCGCAGCTTGATCATGAACAGCCAGCTCAACAGAGTATGCAGAGCCAGAGCTATGGCTGAAATCCATGCCCTGGCCATCAATTTACTCTGTGCCTGCAAGAACTTGGCTATAGGGAAATTCAACGCATATGCAAAGAGTTGTGGGATCATCCAAATTGATATTTGTCCGGCAGCCCGCGATATTTCTGGTGTCTGCCCGATGAGAAACAGAATCGGGCCCGCAAAAATGTACATGACCATTAGCAAAATTGCAGTTGTGAGGAGGATTATCCATGATCTTTGCATATAAACTCCAAGCATCTCGATTTGTCCCGCCCCGTATGCTTGCCCGCAAAGCGTTTCTAGCGCGCTTCCCATTCCCAACTACACAAAGGTGAAATTTAATTAATCCTGTTAATGTAGGACTATCAACAGCGGTAAAAAAATGCAACATAGCTACAAAGTATAGCATACCATAATTCCATAGGAGAAATTGGCAATGACCGAGTTTTCGATGGAGAAGGCGGCGAGCTCGAGAGTGCCAATGTGGCCGGCGAAGACTTGAGTGATGGCTCCGAGGGAGTATTGGCAAATGGAAGTGAAGATGGCCGGACCGGCCAGATACCACAGTTTCTTGGACTCGATCCAAAATTGCTGAAAGAACACTCGAGCGTCAATAATCGGAGGTATGTCATCGCGGTCGGCAATGAAAGATGATGTAATAAAAGAATGGTTGGATTGGTGAATTGATGGACAATTTTGAAGTGATAAATCTGGGATTTCATCCTGCTCATTGACATGGGAGGCCAGAAGTGGTTTCTTAACATCGGTTACCTCCATTTTCGATCCCGGCCGAATTCCTAATGGTTTGTGACAATGGATCTCATATGAGGTTGTTATTTATTGAGGTACGAGTTTGGTCAGGAAGTTTCTTTATTTTATTAATAATTAATAATTTAATTTGGCAATTTCTCGATTGTCATGTGTATTATTATTAATCTACTAATAATAAAAGTAATAATATTTCCTCGGTTCCACAAAGATATTCAGTAAAAAACGATAGTTAATATAAGAGTTTCATTGTTGCGTCATATATATAGCATCTTATGGCATCATACAGTCACGTAACGTGTATCGAAGCACGCCACATGAAACATTAAATTTTACCTTATTTTTCCAAATATATCATTATATCTCACTAATTATTTAAAATATTTTCAATACATAGATAGTTAGATAACAATAATTAATTAGAAGTATATATGAAAATAAAATATTAAATACATATTTAATATGATAAGTGAACTATCTTTTTTAAACAGACGAAAATAAAATAGTAGATTATTTTTTAAGTTTCTTTTTTTCTTTGTCTCAAATTATTGTCTACTTTTATTTGTTAGCAATTTTTTTAATTTTTATATGTGTCTATATTTAATGTGTATTAAAAATAAGAATAAATAAATTTAAATAATAAATGAAGGAGTATAATAAAAAAATACTTATAAATTTCACTTTTTTGAAAATATTAATTAGGGTCCGTTTGGTATCGTTTATAATTAGATTGGTTTATAATATATTTTGAAATTTAAATTTTGAAGACATGTAACTTAATTTGATTGGTTAAATTTTAAAAAGTTGATATTTAATGTGTGTTGGGGGTGAGATATTAATGAAAGAATTTGACAAGTATCTCAATAATTTAAATTTTAAAATGTGTTATAAATTATTTTGATTTTTAATATATACCAAACGGACCCTCAGACAACTTAAAATTACGTAAAAAGGGATCACATACTTTGCTTACTTTGACAAACAAAAGAACAAACCACGGCCGCAGCCTCCTCGAGGCACAACGTACGGATTCATTGCACATGTGTGATAAATTTGAGTAATCGTATGTCATGGTGTAGTAACCTTGTTAAGTAACTATTTATACAAAAAAGTGGTTTATAAATTTTAAACGGTTTAAAATTTAAATTTTATATAAGTATTAATATTTAATTATATTATATAAAGGTAATGCTTAAAATAATATAAAAATTTACATCATATCAAATATAATGTTATAAATGTTGTCATGTATCTAAAACTTTAAATTTAAATTGATTGATAAATAAAATTAATTTTTAAATGGTAGCCAAACATAAATAGTTTGTTAACCTCGATAGCAACTCACAGGACAAGTTCAAGGACAGCACATCCTAAAAGCAACCTCACGATGCTAAGAACATCTTCAATACACAAGGTTTTGATGCATGGTCCAAATAAGAGAGAGATAGACTCAAAAAAATTCGTGGGTGTTATATTTTTTTAATTTTCTTTTTCTTTTAATCATTTCTTTTCATTTACACAACTTTTTTCTCATTTTTTTCCTTCGTATCCTGTGTAAGGTCTATTTTTGGACCTTTATCCAAGACTTTACTGTTATTATTTTATCATTATCTTTGAATTTTTATCTATCACTCTCCTCTTTTGACTCTCTCTATCTTGTTTGAACTATGCATTAAGACTAGGTCTGGGCAAAAAACTTGAGCCCGAATGGGTTACCTGAACCCGACCCGAATATACCCGAATCTGAACGGGTAGTGAATAAAAATTATATCCTAACGGGTACCCGAACCCGAAACCAAATGAGTTTGGACGGGCTTTAGGTATGAGTTAAAACTCAAAAAGCCCGAAAACACCCGAACATTTTTTTTACTCTCAAAATTTTTAAATTCAAATTTCTGATTAATTCTCATAATCCACAAACATATCTCCTTCATTTCACAATTATATTTTCACTACACTCCCCTCCTTCACACACACAAAACAAAACTCAAGATTTGTGTAAAATATGTGAATTTGTCTTTTTCTGTGAAGATTTTACTAGTTTTTATATATATATACAACATGTAATTTGTATAAGATAAATTGTTTTTAATTAATTACTTGACAACACTGCAAGTTTATCGTAAACCTGTAAACCTATAAAATTAAAATATAAATAAAACCACCCCCAAAAGAATATAAATAAAGTCAATTAGCCAAATATTAGTTTCTAATTGGTAACTTTATTATATTAGTATCTAATTATTATTATTATTTTTATTTAAGTGAATTATATGTACTTCAAATTTTTTGTTCTTCTTATCTATTTAAGTGTTTCTTTTTTTTCGTTTATGTGTTTATATCATATGCGCTAGATATTCGAAAAACTCGAATAAAACTCGCAGTGTTACCAGAATCTGAACTGAGTCTGAACCAGAACGGACTTGCCATTTTCAAGACCGAACCTGAACCCGAACCTAAATATTTGGTCTAGATTTAGTCAGTGTAATACTCGAACTCGAAACCGGAACGCCTAGGCCTAATTAAGGCCTTGTGTATTGAAGATGATGTAACACACGAATAGCCCAAGTTAACTGATTACTACTTTTGTGAATTGTTAACACATGAATAGCACAAGTAGTTGAACAAAGAAGGTACTCGTGACCAATAACAATGATCTAGAAATTTGATAAGCTCATGATTTACTTGTGTCTTTGATTTTTGCATTTAAAATGATAAAAAGGGCTTCTCTAGTTTTTTTTTTTTTTTAGAAAACAAGAAATGTGTGTGTATAGTTTAAATTCATTTTGAAAAAAAAGAAATGATCTTTTAAAAAAGTTTCATACATAAAGTGTAAGTAGTTGACGGTCCAAGTTTCACGAGTTTTCATTCCCATTAGATTCCCTCAAAATTGGAAACAAATTTCTTCTCTATCTGAAGCTTCTAATTTACAACTTGTGTCACACTCATTTATATTTATATTTACATTTACTTTATTATTATTTCTTTTTGTTTAATTTAATTCAAAAAATAACTCATAAGTCATAATCTATCTGTCATATATACGATGCTTATTTTTCCAATTAGTCTGTTTATTAATTCTTGAAAAATTTTCAAGTTTGAACTATATTATGCTACCTGCACAACGAATATAAAGCAGTCGACTCTTCCATTCTATATGTGTAGTGAATATATACGGTCGGTAACTCATGTGGCGAAAACTAGATTTCACCAATTCCTTTTCCATGAAGGTTAAATGACAATTTAGCGAAATATTGTACAACTTTTATACAATTAGCAAAGTAATTCTAATTCAAAATAATTTTTTTTTTTTTTGAAAAAATACAAAGGGACATAAGATGGGGAAATACGGGAAGAGAATTTGTGAATATAAGATGGGTAGATACGGGAAGAGAATTTGTGATTCATACATGTGACCTTTTACTCGAAACGTAAATATCTAATTACTGTGCTACTTGTTCGAACCACTAAAATAAAATTATGTTAAACTAATTATAAGCACATATAATAATATATTATATGATCAGACCCCATATATATGAATCTCAACTAATCATTTTCACTAAAATTATTTTTACTTCAAAATAGAATTGAACAATAATAATAATAATAATCCAAATCCTTTGCCAAAACAATAAATAATAATCCAAATCCATATTGGTCTCTTTGAAAGTTGATTACACGGAAGCTCCAAGATTTCCATATTGGTGTCTTTGAAAGTTGATTACGGAAGCTCCCAGCTGTTTAAACACTGTCCAAGCAATCAATGAAGAAGTACCAATTTGCTTAGAATTTTTTTTTTTTTTAATACAAGGCAAAATAGGAGGTAGGGTAAGCGTGATTTGAGCCTAATAACTCTTATCCAGAATGTGAGAATTAAATCATTGCAATATTAATTCAAAACACACCAATTTGTTTAGTTATTGAATAGAAATATTTAATATTTTAATAATGTCGCAAGTATGAACTACCTAGATATCAACTGTCAAATTGAATTGGACACAGATCATAATAATAAATGAATTAATGCACCGAGACACCTCGGCACCACTCCTCATCATGATACACGATCATATGTTTTTTTAATTTATATTTTTATTTTTTAGTTCCCACCCCTCTTCTAAGAAATCTCGACTTTGACAATTGGAAAGGCGAATCTGACACATATCACCAAAATACACCACACGCCTTTTGGATGGCAGTATAAAGAAAAATCTCATACCCCGACCTAAACGTATTCTAATAAAGTATTTGGTTGAAGGTTAGATTATAATATACTACGTGATATGATTTTATTAGTTATTTTTTATAAAAAGTAAATAATTAAAGTTTGACTTTTACTTTTTAAAAAAAGTGAAACCAATGAAATGATGTCATGTGACAGATTATAATCTAAATTATAATGTGTCAAAATTGCCAAGCACCTTGTAAATTTCAGCATCAACTACCAAAATCATGACATTGACAAATGAAGAAAAATGGGCCTTATAAGAATTTATTTTTGTTTTTGTATCTTTTAGTTTATTGTGAACCACGGATTTAAATATTGACACATGTTTTGAAGGAAATAGCATGTCTATTTTAAGTCTTTTCAAGTTATTTATTTTGAGATTCTATCAACATTAGTATAATCTTTTAAATGTAAATTTTCACTTTAGAAAACCTATACAACTCAATTTTTTAGAATATCATTTGTTAGTCGCTAATTCTTTATTCGAGTAAGATGTAAATAAAATGAATTCAGAAACATATGTTTTGTAATCAAATTTCATTTTTCCCCCCTAAAAAGAAAAATTATATTCTATAAATTATGTATATGGCAGTAACATTAAATTTGTCAAATTAAACTTAAGTTGGTTAACTTTTAAATCTTTTTTTTTTTTTGACAAATTAAACACGTAGACAACATGCAGAATTTTTCTTCATACAACATCTTCAATATCTTCACACTTTAGAAAGACAATGGAACGGATATATGAGCAAGTAAATAAAATGTAGAAGAAGAGAAAAAAGGGAAAACAAAATAACCTTGGAACAAAAAAATATTACTCTTTCTTTTCTTTTCTTTCTTGTTTCTAATAGTTGGAAAAATAAAATAACCTTGTAACATCATTAATCAATTGCAAACACATGAATAACCCAAATGGTGATTAATAATTGTTTTTGTAAATTGTTGACACATGAATAGCACAAGCAGAAATAGTGATGACCAATGAGAATCAAGACTTTGGGAAGGCTTTGATCATTTTTGAACAAGTTAATAAGCAAAACGCGTGAGTATTAATTCTTATTATTTAATTATTAACAGTATTTGTGTCTTTAACCAATGGGTGAGCCGATGTTTAGATTCAATGAAGAACAATTTCTGATCAAATTTATTTAGGTTCTGTATTTTCTGTGAACCACATTGTGCATGTACTCCCTGCATCCTACAAAAATGGTCAATTTTTACTTTTCACATAGATTTAAAAAACTCAATTAATGAATGTTATTGAAAATATGCAACTAAATATTATATTTCCTAATGCACTCCTTCATTTACTTAATATTTTACATAAATAGTTTACAACACTACAAAATTAACTAAAGAAATTGGATCATAATTTGAAATAGACGAATAAATAATAGAAAAATAGAAAACCATATGTATTATCTTGTTGTTCTAAACAGTGTGCAAACCAAACTATGTCTGCCATGTGAATGGCAAATGAAGTAAAACGGTATGGCAAGCTTTAAAAAGAAATAAATAGTTGAGGGTCCAAAACTCATTCCCACTAGATTCAATACAGAACTGGAAATTGTTATCTTCTCTCCCTCAATTACTCAAGCTTATAGTTTCATTCACATTACTATAAAATTATTACTAGTAGTCAAAGATTATTGTTTATTCAACTCGTGTCACATTATTTATACAACTCGTGTCACACTTTTTTTTTTTTTTTTTTTTTTGGGGGGGGGGCAAACACGTGTTACACCCATTTCTATATTTATTACTACTATTTCATGCTATTTAATTTAGTTAGTTTAATATAAAAATTAACTCATAAAATGTATTACATGAATGCCTTTTTTTTTTTAATTAGCTTGTTTAATGCTTGAGAAATTTCCAAGCCCAACTATATTATACCGCCTGGGTAGAGCCAGCTCTTTCTTTCTATTCGTGTAGCGGTATATAAAGGTACTCCCTCTATTCCACCAAGATAGACCTATTCCTAATTTCACAAGGATTAACAGAAGTTCAATTAATCTTGTTGAAAAAGTAAAATCTAATAGTAGTCCTTTATTTACTAATTATTTCACCTTAATACTATTATTTTGTAGATAAAAATGTATATTAAATGATAAGGGTACATAAAAAAAATTAAGATTCTAACTACTTTT
>CAVNYN010206171.1:0-15406 GCA_963692815.1 Nyctanthes arbor-tristis | reverse complement strand
TGTGGGGATTAACACCTTGCAAAACACCAAGTTAAGACAATATATTAATACCAATTTGTGGTGTACAAAGATTGTAAATAATAACAAGAAAGGAATGAGAATAATGATGTCTTTTTCTTCAATCTTTGTCAACACTGTGGAAGAGAGATCTCACGGCTCAGGCCAATCTACAACCAAGGCAACACCACACTAAGTGGAATCAATCCAAGCAACTTAACCCAACAACACCTCAACTCAATAATCAAAGCAAACTTTAAAAGGCAGAATGTTTTCAAGCAAAAAAGGGCTTCTTTTGCAAAGGTAGGCAGATTCCGGCTGGGGTGATCATAGGAATGAAAACCGTAAAAACACTAAATAATGTGTTAATTATAGTTAATCAGGGTAATCAGAAATCAGCCAATAAATCATTCCTTTTGACAAACAATTTTCCAAATGGAATATATGACCTATATTCCAAACCAAAAAAAAAGGTCAAGTGAATTGTTGGGTTTGACTCGTCGAGTAACTGTGACAAAACACATTACTTCTAGACGGGTAAACATGCTCTCGGCTACCAATTGGTTGTAACATTGGCATTAAATAATAATACCCAATCAATGGCTTTCGCCTATGGATTTAGCAAACTTAATCCCACATAAAACCATCATCGCCCGAGTTTATTAGGTAGCACAACCTAACATTTTCACTATTCCAAAATATTCTTATATAGTTGTAAAGAGATGAAAGTCAGGGCCGAAGATTCAATAAATGGAAAAGCAATCTATCATGTATTATCACCGCAGTCCAATTTAATCACCTTTCCTTTTATGTAAACCTAGTGTTTGATTTCTTGTACTGGTAAGATTAATGTTGTGCTTGCAACTTTAAATTTCTTCACTGAAATGTGGACCATAACAACGGCAGAATCAAGATTATTGACCATGATTATAACTTATTTAGTATTGTTGATGACTTACTACCTAATCCAATTCACTGAAAGTGCTGCGATTCCACAAAATAAATTTTTGACCAGTTGATCAGCATATGCATTCTACTAAAACATGCTCACTAGTGTAATAAGAGCATCTGATTTCATTAAAACAATACTGAACATAAATAGTATGATACACGAAAGCAGACAAACATGTAGTGGAACTTATTTCTTCTTTTTCAAGAGACTTTGAATAATCTTCCTCTATTTTCTAGTGCCCTTTATCCACCTTAAAAGCCAAAAATAAAGTCCTATATAACACTAGTTTTTCATATTAACATAAGGTGCCCCGTCACCAAACCAAATAACATTCCACATCCGTACCCCATGACGGCAACTTGCCAAGTGATTCCTTCTAAAATGCTCAGGTCATTGTCTTCTTGTGGCAACATTTCAGGCTTTGCCCATGCATTCCATCATTTCCACACATCTTCATCAATGGAGGTCCACATAATTCTGTGTGCCAATATAAGACTGATTGTCAAATGTAAGAAGTTGCCCTTGCACAGGTATGGGGCCAACAAGATGATTGTACGAGCGGTTAAGGACTCCCGAAGATGTCAGCTTTCCCAGTTGCTGAGGAATCTTTCCATTTAGTTGGTTACAACTGAGGTCCAATGATTCGAGTGAACTCAAATTCCCCAACATTGTTGGGATCTGGTGAAATGGTTATTGGATAAGTTCAGAGAGCGAAGGAACATGAGCTTTCCTAATGAACATGGAATCTCTCCTATGAATTTATTGTTAGATACATCAATTGCAGAAAAGATTTTGAGAATTCTATCTGACTCATACTCGAATCCTTTTAACACAAGTGTGAAATCTTCTCGATAATCGTATCTGAATACCACTCTAGTTTCATTCACATTCATCATGGCAGCAAGATGCTCAAAGTATTCAGTGGGTAGAAGTCCAGTGAACTCATTGTGGGAAATGTCAAGAACTAGCACCTCAGAAAAAGAAAGCTTCTCCACAGTAGCTGGCAATTTTCCATGGAATCTATTGGACCTCAATATGAGCACTTTAATTTGTCGAGGACTTCCCAACCAATTGGGAATAAATCATTTATCTTGTTGCATGCAATATCTACTACACTAGGGTTCTGGCAATTGCTATTGTCCGAGGTAATGTTCCTTCCAACTCATTGCCATCAAGGATAATAGATTGTAGCGCACACCCCTCTGTAAAGATTATTTCAGGAATTTTATTGTGAATGTGATTCTTCTTTAAATCAAAACATTCAACATGTTGTTAATCAACTTGCCTAATTATCTCGGAATTGTTCCTCTAAATTTATTATGAGACAGGAAAACATTTGAAAGGGAAATTAAATTGCATAGGAATGAGATGCCGCCGGAAAACTCATTTTTGGACAGATAAAGAAACTTCAAATTAGAGAGATTTGAGATGGCTGCGGGCACCTGTCCTCTCAGTTGGTTCAAAGAGAGATCAAGAAACCTAAGTAATGTAAAGCTCCAATCTCGTCGAATTCTTCCTTTGAATCTATTAGAAGGCAGACGAAAAACATATATAAAGGAATTCAAGTTGCCCAAGAATGAAATGCTGCGTGAAAATGCATTTCTGTTTAGATAGAGACCTTCCAAATTATTGAGATTTCATATGGTTGTGGGCGCCTGTCCGCCCAATTGATTTGAAGAGTGATGAAGAGACACTAGTGAAAGTAAGCCTCCAATCTCATGTGGAAGCACTCCAGTGAGATTCTTGGTGGAAAGGTTTATGTGTTCAAGTTTCGAGAGATTTCCAATTGTTGGAGGTATGGAATCAGAAAAATTGTTGCTGCTCATTCTAAGATATTCAAGATTTTTTGATAATCCAATTCCAGATGGAATCTTCCCAGTGAAGCGATTGTGCACTACGTCCAATAACTTTAACCCTGTCCAGTTTGTGACAAAACAAGGTGGAATTTCACTAGAAAGATTATTGTATGATATATCCAATTCAAATAACTTGATCAAATTGGTGAGAGATGATGATTATAAGGGACCAGAAAGAGAATTCGAATGTAAGTAACATGGTTTGGATATGTTCAAGATTTTTTGATAATCCAATTCCGGATGGAATCTTCCCAGTGAAGCGATTGTGCACTACGTCCAATAACTTTAACCCAGTCCAGTTTGTGACAAAACACGGTGGAATTTCACTAGAAAGATTATTGTATGATATATCCAATTCAAATAACTTGATCAAATTGGTGAGAGATGATGATTATAAGGGACCAGAAAGAGAATTCGAATGTAAGTAACATGGTTTGGATATGTTCAAGATTTTTTGATAATCCAATTCCGGATGGAATCTTCCCAGTGAAGCGATTGTGCACTACGTCCAATAACTTTAACCCAGTCCAGTTTGTGACAAAACACGGTGGAATTTCACTAGAAAGATTATTGTATGATATATCCAATTCAAATAACTTGATCAAATTGGTGAGAGATGATGATTATAAGGGACCAGAAAGAGAATTCGAATGTAAGTAACATGGTTTGGATATGTTCAAGATTTTTTGATAATCCAATTCCGGATGGAATCTTCCCAGTGAAGCGATTGTGCACTACGTCCAATAACTTTAACCCAGTCCAGTTTGTGACAAAACACGGTGGAATTTCACTAGAAAGATTATTGTATGATATATCCAATTCAAATAACTTGATCAAATTGGTGAGAGATGATGATTATAAGGGACCAGAAAGAGAATTCGAATGTAAGTAAAAGGAGGTCAAGTTTGTACACATGCCCAAATTCAAGCTATTTCCCAAGAGATCTAGTCGCTGAAGATTTGTTAGCTGGCCTAAGGTCGAGAGGATCTTTCCTTGAAAGAAATTGCAACACAAATTGAGAATTTCTAGACTCGACGTGTTTCCAAGAAATTCTGGGATTGCCCCGGAGAAGGAGTTGAGATCTAAACGGAGATCATTTTAACTTCGAGAGACTGCCAATGGTAGGTGGTATGATCCTAGTAAAAATATTTAGTTCGAGGTTTAAGTGGTGAGGTTTGGAAATAAAGCAAAATAGATATGCTCTCTAGCATACTGTTGTGATTAATGTTTCAGATAAGTTTATCTCAGAAATCGACCCTCTGGCGTTGCAAACAATTCCCCTCCATCTGCAAATATCTGTAAGGTTGTTGGTGTTCCATGAATTGAGTTCACAATAATTTCCATGTAAGCTACTCTTCCACCTTAAAAGAGCCTCGCCTTCTTTTCTATTGGATGATTCAATGTTTGAAGGAAGCATGGAGAACAGAACAACATAAGCAAAGAAAATAGAGATGTTTTGTCATAACGCCTACTTTGCTCAGGGTGCCACAGTTTACCGTTTCTGTTATTGCGGAGGATAAATAAGCACGCAGCGAAGAAGAAGACACTGAGACAGCGTGATAAACATGCAGCAAGGCTGGTAAATCATAGACCCGTGTTTCAACTTCCTTCGTGTGGACCAGAATACTAATTATATCTGACTAACTAAAGTCTATCATTAAATATGTTTGTTTGTTCATTCCAACTTAAGAAGTGTTAAGAACCATTTAGCGCACTTATTAAACCCTATGGGATCTGACCAGCCAGTTTGAATGGAGAAATATTGAACCGCCACTACGTGAGGCACATTCTTCACAAGTCACTACACGGCTTTATGAATTTTGAAGCTAAGATATATTTTGCACGTGTCAATACCCAATTATGTTTCATATTAATAGGGATGTACACACCCCACCCCCACCCCACCCCACCCTACCCTACCTCACTAGATAAACCAACGTCATAGTTTCTTGAAAAAAGATACATTTCCAATTTGGTTGACAAGCTGGTTCACATGCTTTAGGTAAAATTACACAATTATCCCCTATAATCACATAAACTAACTCTACGCACTTAAAAAAATTCAGATTTCAACTTCTTTTACATTTAATTTTCCATGTTTTTTTCTTTGTTGTTTTATTATGACATTTTAAAACTATTTATGATTTGTTTTGGACTTATTTTGAATCTCATCTGTTTTGTAAATAGCAATTTTGGACAAACATATTTATACTGATAATTTATGTAGTCATATGTGATACAGACATGTGAAATCATAGATCACAGTTAAAGGTTAAATTTTCTTATTTGGCTTACTCGAAAATCATAATTCAAGACTGAGGTTTACACATGTCCACAATGTAAAATCTCCCGAGGATATGATGAGACTTCATGAATGTGTTTGATCCTTACTATTAGATATGGTTACACATAACATGTTACGTTCTTGTTTCATCCTATTTTGTCCACACATTGTAAAAACCTTGAAGGACTGCTGTCTTTTATTTCTAGCATCATTTGCCCCCATACAATGATTGCTATGGTTTGGAATTAGGTCGCAGACACTACAATAACAAGAGTATGTTTTAAATAAATCACCATCAAGGGATATAATTTCTTAAGTAGTCATGTGTTATACAGACGTGTGAAATCATAGATCACAGTTAAAGGTTAAATTTTCTTACTTGGCTTACTTGGAAAACGTAATTCAAGACTAAGTTTTACCCATGTCCAAAATGTAAAATCACCTGAGGATATGATAAGACTTCTTGGATGTGTTTGATCCTTACTATTAGATATGGTTATAAAATGATCCAAATTGAAGGTTCTGGATCATTCAAGGTTTTTTTTTTTTTTTTTTTTTTCTGAGTGTGATGATTGAGATATATTTGTTAAGAATTTGGGTGAGGGAATGACGTATTGCCGAGAGAGAGAGAGAGATAGAGAGATGGTGAAAAATGGTTTGTTCCTCAGGAACGATTGTGCTGGAAACTTTTTAGAAAAATCTCATCTTGGGAAGCAATGTTGAATAGATTAAAAATGTGGCCAAGAGTAAGTTGGCAAGCGCAACGTATAAAGTCGCTCGCCCCAAAGCGCAAGGTATAAAGTCGTTTGCTTGCCATAGTGCGAAGTATAAAGTTGTTCGCTCAGAGTTCAAGGTATAAAGTCGTTCGCCTAGAGCGCAAACTATAAAAATTGCTTGCCTAGAGTGCAAACTACAAAGCCGTTCACCCAGAGCGCAAACTATAAAGTTGCTCGCCTAGAGCACAAACTATTAAGTCTCTTACCCAAAAGTAGAAACTAATTAAAGATGCTTGCCCAAAGCGTAATTGGAAAGTCTCTTATAAAGCGCATTATGCATAAAGACACTTATAAAACTGATGTATTATCGAAGGTCATTCACATTATATCATCATCGCTATCGTCACTCACAATATCATTACGTTATCGTTAAAATGCTAGAGGGCTTTGATATTTAGACAAATTCATCTTGTATAAATCAATACGTATCATCATCATGATATAACGTTTAAAAGAATTTCAAAATACTGTTCCACTCTCTTCAAGAATACTAGTGATTTCTTTTCTTTTCTTTTTTTTTTTTTTTTGGAGGGGGGTGGGTATGATCATAGATCTAAATGGCTAAAACTTACTCCTCGCCATATTTTTAATCTCTTCAATGTGTTTTCCCAAACTGAGGTTTTCTAGAAAATTCCCAGCACAATGGTTCCTGAGGAACAAAGCATTTTTCACCATCTTTTTCTCTCTCTAATCTCTCTCTCGGCAATACGTCTTTCCTGCCCCAAATTGCTTAACAAACACATCTCAATCATCACACGAAAAAAAAAAAAAACCTTGAATGATCCGCAACCCTCAATCTAGATCACACATAATAGCATGTTACATTCTCGTTTCGTCCTATTTTGTCCACATATTGTAAAAACCTTGGAGGACAGATTTTGTATTGTCCTTTATTTCTAGCATTGTTTGCCCCAATACAATGATTGCTATGGTTTGGAATTATGTCGCAGGCACTACAATAACAAGAGTATATATGTTTTAAATAAATGACCATCAAGGGTCATAGTTTCTTACTTTCCATGTCAAATCAGCATATAGAAAAAACCTTATGTCATATACTGCATACAAATAGTTTTTTCTAATATTGCGTATGAATTTGTTTTCATTTGTTCTAGATTTAAGTGCAAAAAACACAAGGACCTACTGGGGTAAAAACAGGATTTTCTTTTTACTCTTTGCAAGTTAAATGCTCATCTGGAAAAACATGATTCTAGACTAATAGCCATTATGTAAAATTACTGAAGGATATGGTAAGAATTCTAGGACGTGTTCATTTGGTTCCCTGTATTAGAGATAGTGGGACAACATAACTTAGGATTTTAACTTCTTTTTCTTTCACAAATGTTTAGGTAAAGATTTTATAAGATGGGAATTAACTCCATAGACGTTTTATTGATTGCAACAAACAGCCAAAAACATGGAAGACCATTATTCTCACAAGCATGCATAACGGTTATCAATCCCTTATACATGCTATGGGCATCATTCCTAGACATTCACACACTGTCATCCTCCATATCATACATTACATACCGAAATTCGGTGGAGCTTATTTCTTCTTTTCAAGTACACATGAACAATATTCCTCTATCTTCTGGTGCCCTTACTATGTCTTGAAAGCCAAAAATAAACTCCTATGTAGCATTCAGGTTTTCATATCTAAACATAAGGTCTCTGCCACCAAACCGAATAATGTTCCACATCAATACCCCATTTGGACAACTTGCCAGGTGATTCCTTCCAAAATGCTGAAGTTATCATCTTCTTGTTGTGTCTGCTCATCACTATTATTTCTACACATCTTTGTCAATGGCAATCCACATAATTCTGTGTTGCCAATAGAAGACCTGTTGTCAAACATTAGAAGTTGCCCTAACACAGGTATGGGGCCAACAAGATGATTGTACGAAAGGTTGAGGACCTCCAAAGATGATAATTTTTCTAGTTGCCAAGGAATCTCTCCTTCAAGTTGGTTCCAGCTGAGGTCCAATGATTCAAGTGAAACCAAGTTCTCTAGCACTGATGGGATCTGGCCAGTGAAATTGTTATATGATAAGTTTAGAGATCGAAGGAACTTGACCTTTCTTATTGAACTTGGGATCTTTCCTATGAATTTGTTTTTGGAAATGTCAATTGAGGAAAAGGTTTTTATAATTCTTACTGACTCAAACTCAAATCCTTTTACTGTAAGTGTTAAAGAATCTTGATAATATGAGGATTCATTTAGTGTTCCCATCTCATTCATATTCATCAATGCCTCAAGATCCCCAAAGTATTCAGTGGGTAGAATTCCTGTCAACTCATTATAAGAAATGTCCAGAACTCGCAGCTCAGAGAAAGAAAGTTTTGCCTCTATAGCTGGCAATGTTCCATAGAATCTATTGGACCTCAATACAAATACTTTAATCTGTGGAAGACTTTCCAGCCAATAGGGGAATGAATCACTTATCTTGTTGTTTCCAATATCTACTACTTCAAGCATCTTGCAATTGATCAAGGTGCGTGGTAATGTTCCTTCCAACAGATTGCCATTTAGGACAAGAGACTGCAGTGCGCATCCCTCTGAAAAGATTTTAGGAATTGTGTTGTGAATGTGATTCTTCTTTAAATTCAAAATCCATAGTCCATCGTTTATCAGGTAATTTATTACAAATATATTAATTTATTACAAGCAGCTAGAGTGCTCCAAATATATTAAAAAGTAGCTAGCACCTCAACATCAAGCAAATAAAAGACGAACTTGATCAAGTAGATGTTACAAATGGCTGCCAATTTACATTGTATTTCACTGAGATTGGAAATGAACAATAAATATTTACAAGAGAAAGCTAAATAAAGTTTGATCTAACGAATCTCTCAATAAACACAAGAAAAGAGCAAACGTGATGTAATTTTACTACCCTCAGTCTCTATACTTGTCTTTACTGGAGGGAATCATCATCATCCAACCAATGATCTCATATACAGCGGCCGTAAGAGCTTCCGTGCTTCTTCCCCAACTACAATAATAGAGGAATGAATTTAATTTTTAACCATGATGAAATCTAAATTTAACACAAACAGCAGTCTCTAAAGAACCATGATGAGTTATTCCCCAAACTAACATTCACAAATGCAAAATAAGCAACTCCAATCACAATTCAACACTCTCCAAATCAACTTAACTCTTACAAAACAACAAAATCAACTCTATTCTTTATCTTGCCAAACGAGAATAATTAAGAGTGTCCATTTTTATCATATCATGACATTTAAATATTTCATGTTTCCCTTTTCAACATTGAAGCTACAATCTTGAAACACAGCAATAATGTATTCATATATCTATGAAATGGAAGAATACTAACTGCAAATCTAAGTTAAAGATTAATAATTATATAAATAAGAAGGAAATTAATGACAAGAAACTCATTATCCTATATATCAAGGAAAGTTATCCAATGCTTTTAAATGAGAATATTGATCCATTAACCAACACAAAGAAACTCCAAGTCTGTTTAATTTACCTGATTTTTTAGCTAATTACTGTGGATGCAAATTAATGCAATAGAAAGTGCTGAGCCAAATGCTGCTCCTTAGGATAATATTGATCGATCATCAACATACATAATGTATAGCTAGGGGTGGAAAGCTGGAGTACCACTAGGAAGGATAGTGAAGCCAAACGTATGACTCCAAATTTTTCACTTTTTGTTGATAAGAAATATAAAGGTGCATATATGAGATAAAGAAAGAATCCAATATCATCAACTAAGGATGAGCAGTTAACATGATATAATACATAAACCTTGAATAGAATACCTGTCATATTAGCTATTCTCAATTTTTTGCCAGTGAGCACAAGACCATAAAGGAGGAATGCCTGTGCATTAACCACAAGCTTCTGTTTCAATAGATAATAACTTAACCAAAAGAACAATTTTCACATTCCAGGAATGCCGGTGGTTCTAATTTCCGATGACTAAACACAATTTAGGAAAAGCAAAGAAAAGCAAGAATCCAGTCAAAATTGGGCACATTGATTAATTCTTCATTTAGAGTGTGGTAATTGCAAATCGATCTTCATCTTTCCAAAATACAAAAGCAACTTTTTGTAAATCAGAAAACATTAATTTTAACACAAAAAAGAAAACATATAATAATCAGTAAAAGTGGGGGGAAAAGAACGCTGAGAAGCTAAGATAAGATTACTCTACAAAGATTCCAGGGCTTTCCACTTCGCCCCGTAAACCCTAAACGGCAGCAAGACTACGACAATCGAACGACCAACCACCCACCTTTGAATACGGTCTATGCTTTTTCTCTCTATTTGGCTCGAAACAGTCTTCGCAGTTATCGATCTTTATCGCCGGTGTCACAACTGGAGGTGGAGTTTGAAATCGCTCATATTCTCTCATTAACAGTCGGGGTGGGGGTTGCCACAAGAATGAAATTACTCTTCCACATGAGGGGTGTTTTGGACATTTCAGTCATTTGGGTAATATCTCGAGTAGGCGATATGATGTACACCTATCATTTTTCAACTGGAACTCGGTTGGCTTCTTAATTAATTTTCACCCAGAAGTGGTAATTAGCCCAACCCGATCTCAACCGTTATAATTTGATTAATACTCTCAATTATAATTATTTTAATCTTAATAATAGTTATTAAAAATAAATTGTAAAAATACTGACATTAATAATATTTTGAAAAAATAAAAAAAAACTAGAAAACATTAAACAAAATAAATAAAATAATAATAATTAATACACATATTAAAAATAAGACTCTTATTTTGATTAAAACTCTCTCGTTCTTTTTCATTTCTAATTATCGTCAATTACAACCGTCATTTCCCATCTCCTTAAATACTACGTCGACTTTTTCAACACCAAGAGCAGAATCAAATGAGAAAAAACTTCTATTCTTTGAATATTACATATAATTTGCTTTTTCATTCCTTTTTTGACCCATGTAATTTACTACATTACTATGTAATTTATTACACATTACATTGTGTCATCGTTTATGGTATATTGTTGATACATTGTGTCATTCTTTTTCCGACCCATGTAATTTATTACACAATGTACATTACCGTGTAATTTATTATACATTACAGTGTGTTATCGTTTATGATATATTGTTGATACATTGTGTCATTTTTTTTCAACCAATTTAATTTACTATATTACCATGTAATTTAGTGCATATACTAAAAATAAGATTTCTACCTTAATTAAAACTCTCACATTCCCTTTCATCTTTAATTATCGTCAGTTACAACCGTCATCTTCCATCTCCTCAAACATCACGTCGACTTCAACACCAAGAGCAGAACCAAATGAGGAAAAACTTCTATTCTTCGAATTATTACATATAATCTGCTTTTTCATTCATTTTTTGACTCATGTGATTCACTATATTACTATGTAATTTATTACACATTACATTGTGTCGTCGTTCATGATGTATTATTGATACATTGTGTCATTCTTTTTCCAACACATGTAATTTACTACATTACCATGTAATTTATTACACAATGTACATTACCGTGTAATTCATTACACATTACATTGTGTCATCATTTATGATATATTGTTGATACATTGTATCATTCTTTTTTCGACCCATATAATTTACTATATTACCATATAATTTATTACAAATTATATTACCAAGCACTTACACCATTGAACTAAGAAATTCCCAACACCAGTATCATTGTTAACAAGCTTGGGAGCTTCTCGATTCACGCCGCAAAATCCAAAGAAGAAAGAATCATGAGAGAGACGAAACCTTCAACTTAGGAATTATTATATACAAATATACACAAATGAGAGGTTACAATAATAATAATAATAATAATAAAATAAAAAATAGCGTTGAAGTCGACGTGATGCGATTGTCTTCCCCCGATTATTCGTATAAAATTAGTAGAAGTTTTTCCTCCTTCCATTCTACTCTTAGCGTCGAAGTTAACGTGGTGTTTGAGGAGATGGAGAGGGCAGTTGTAACCGATAATTATTTGAGATGAAAGAGAATGTGGGAGTTTTAATTAAGGTAGGAGTCTTATTTTTAATATTTGCATTTATTATTTTTATTTATTTTTTTTTAATTTGTTTAATGTTTTCTCTTTTTTTCCTTAATTTTTTCAAAATATTATTAATGTAAGTATTTTTACAATTTGTTTCCAATAACTACTACAAAGACCAAAATAGTTACAATTGAAATTATTTATCTAATTTGTTACAAATGTTATTGCTTATATGTAAAATTCCCTTTCAAGAATCATACATATATGAGAAATTTAAAAATGGCACCTTGTTTTTTCAATAAATTGCACATATACCTTAATTTTGTTTATTTTACGGATTTGCACTTAAAGGTTGCATGTTTGCACCTATTTTTTAAGCAGTATTTTTTTATTATTTTTAATTCTATTTGGGGTTTTTGAATTATTTAATATATTAAATTTATTATCTAAACATTATCTGAATGTTCCTTTTTAAACTTTCACGTAATATTCTATAGATCATGTCTATGATATCTATCTGTACATTTTTGAATTTAAAATTTAAAACATGCAAAATTATCCTGAGTTAATATCTTCTTTTTAGTTAGTTGAATATGTTATTTGCTTAATTAATAATGATAATTGGAGTTAATTATTTTTTGATTTATTTTCATTAATTAATTAATAATGTCTCTCTCTTCTGTGTTTTCATTTTTATCATTATTTGGCTGCGCTATTAAGACATTACCTTTTCTCTAGAAGGATTATAGGCTCACTCTTTATTAACATAATAAATTAATAAGGATTATACATGTATACATGTTCTTGCTTATGTCAATTATAATTAATTGGATGAATCTCTTTGAAGTTGTCTCTCTTCCTCTTATCTCAGTCAGATGTCATTTTATTCCCATACTTGTTAGGGATCCAACTTGTTGGTTGGGGCTGAGGTGGTGATTGTTCCTTTTTAGTGGTGATTGTTCCTTTTTATGTTTGATAGTGCGTAAAGATGTCTCGTTCGTATGATACTGGTACATGTTTGATACAACTGCCATCTCGTAGATGTGATACGACCAGATCAAATGATACGTTATGTTGGGAGAGTAGTTGATATGGGAGGCCAACTTGTTAAGTTCATGATTCCTAATAGCATTTTCCATGCCACTATGTCCCTCTCTTCGTCATTAGGTTTTACACCGGTTACTATATTGTCTGTTGGGACTGAATTACAATGTCTGTTGTCTAACCTATTTTGTTTAAGTAATGCAGTACTGATTTGTTTCTGTTTCATTTTAATAGATTGGTGAGTACTTTTTGTTGAAGGAGCTTTGGTATAAGGGAAAGATCAGTGTCAAAACTAATAGCCATGTCTTCTCAAGATTGAAACGGGTTTTTACAGCATCTCAGCATGGAATAATCCAACGATTTAAAAGATTGAAGGTAATAAGATACTACCACATACCTTAAGACTGATTGATGAAGAAGAGGGTCTTCATGTTAATATTTCTTCAAAGGGGTGAGTGGACGTTAATTATGTATCAGAATTGAAAATTCTGATATTCAATTCCCTCTTGTATGTATAATTGTATTTGAATTGGCCAGATGGATTTTCAAATTCGGATGATTTTGAAATTCATGTTGATAATGTATGTGATCCCAACAAATTTGATCTTCTAACTGCATTCTGTTAGATTATTATATCCGATGTTGTTGGTGGATTAATTAATAATTGCAATTATTTTTTTTATTTTGACTGTATAATTTGTTCTCAATAATAGGCTATCTATTTCTGAGAATGAAAAGTGTATTTATGCTATTTATTTAAGATCGGAAGAGCGTCGTGTAAACACTTAGTCTAGTTTTGACCCTTTTACCTAAAGCACCGTACATATATTTCTCATTAAAAAGTTGGGCCAACCAGTAGCCCAAGTAGCATAGGTTATATAAAGCCCAGCCCGTAAAAGTAGCCCAATACAAACGAACGGCTCACACAAGGCCCTGGGGCTCCTCATCAGTCATCCCTAGTCCAAGACCGATTAGATGATGCCTCATAGCCACCACCACCACCGTCAAAGGTCGTCTTTTATCGCCTTCACAAACTACCCTATTACTATAAGAGATTTACAACTAATTAATGAAAGTCATTAAGAATAATACTATGTAGCACCAGTGGTGCTTGACACCAGTTTAAGTGGCATCCAATGTGGCATTGAATGATAAGTGAAATCAAATGAATACATAAATTACCCATTTAATTCAACTTATTATTTAATGCCACCTTAATATGGTGCCAAGCACCAGTGATGCTAAATAGCATAACTCGTCTTTTTATCGCCTTCACAAACTACCCTATTACTATAAGAGATTTACAACTAATTAATGAAAGTCATTTCTTTTTATCGCCTTCACAAACTACGTACCCTATTACTATATATAAGAGATTTACAACTAATTAATGAAAGTCATTTCTCTTGATGCAATCATTATAAAACTCTTGCTTCTTTGGCGATGAGCCGATGATAGTTTGCACCCGAAAATTCAATACCCCCGGTGCCCAGACTCAAACATAATCGGGTATTACTCGACCCAGTTAAGTAATGGGGTAGGAACAGGTCGCAAATGTTTGCCCCAGTTGCTTTTATATTATATTGTATTGTATAAAAGCAAAATTATAATAATATGTCATTCATTTGACTAAGTTCCTTTGTACAATACAACACTTCATATGTAAAATTAATCAAGTTAAATTAAATAAATACTACTAAAGGAAATAATATATACATGAGTCAACTATAATTAAAAAAAAAAGGAATAAGAGCAAAATAAATTAATAAATAAATAAAAGATCACCTTTCCTTACGTATCCTCATATTTCCTTGTCTTGTCAAGCCAAGACTGATAATGATAATTAACAAACCCATTTGAATGGGTCAGCAGCACCTTCGTTGCTGAGTTCTGGGTTGAATTATATGTAAAAAGTTATTAAACGTTAGAGCCCTTGTCATCAATTAGTATACTAATAATAGTCTACACCGAAGTCTTTATCGAATTTGTGACTTGTGGCTTCTTTTGGTTGGATTAAATTGATAATGAATTGTCAACTCAAGTGAGTGTATTTCTTGTACAGATGAAACCTCATCGGTGAGTATATTTATTATTATTATTATT
This sequence comes from Nyctanthes arbor-tristis, assembly GCA_963692815.1. NCBI lineage: Eukaryota > Viridiplantae > Streptophyta > Magnoliopsida > Lamiales > Oleaceae > Nyctanthes > Nyctanthes arbor-tristis. The sequence goes on along the minus strand of CAVNYN010206171.1, from coordinate 374 downwards.
ATTATTATTATTATTATTATTATTATTAAGGGCAGATCACTGTATAAATATATGGCAAAATCTTGAATTAAATTGTTTCTCAATCTAATTCTGGGGGTGATTAGCTAGATATATGGATGGTATGGAGGCACTTGAAAACATGCTTTTCGAAGCAGCAGGCCAAGGGAATGTGAATTCTTTGAAGGAGCTGCTTCAAGAAGATCCTTTAATTCTTGACAGACTTACTCTCTCTCCCGACACACCTATCCACGTAGCGGCATTATTGGGGCATATAGACTTCGTCAGAGAAATCTTAAGACGAAGACCCGCTTTCGCCAGTGAGCTGAATGCACACCATTCCTCACCTCTTCATTTGGCATCTGGTAAAGGTTACA
>CAVNYN010206170.1:0-53873 GCA_963692815.1 Nyctanthes arbor-tristis | reverse complement strand
AGCCTTTTATCTCGTTGACATATATTTCTACACTCTTCTTTTTCCTTTCAAGAAGCCGCTGTAGATACCAGACCTTGTACCGCTCCATTTTCCGCAAGTGAGGTTTGTTGCGGTGAAATGGGCCAATGGCTATCATCTTCGGATCATAAGACTCTGGACTTGTGTTGCGTAACTGCTCACCTACTCTGAAGATGGATGGCTCCGAGGGCGTGGAAGACAAGCTATTGAGTGTTAACAATGTCTATAGACACATTTTCAGATGTTGCCATAGCCATTTTTTAAGTTTCACCAACGAGTTTGTATCACTTCTGCAAAAATTCGATTTACGACAATTATTAATTAATCTTATATTACAAAACCCCACGAATTCAATGAAACTTTATTTCTCTAAAAGATTAGAAGGGCCTGTGCTAACTGACCTAGTATTCTTGGGAAATGGCAGTTAGTACGCCTCTGGTGCTGGTGCGGACACAGATCGTCAGTTGCCGGCCGATCAGATCTTTGAGATTGACTTCTAGATGATTAAGTCTCTTTGCCCAATCAATGAAGAAAGATGAGAGCGAATGCAGGGAGAAAAGAAAAAAAAACAGTAGTCTACCAAATAATCCTGTCTCCATTCTTTATTATTTACACCAGGAAGGGAATTGACAAATAATATTTCATTTCAATAAATATAAGGAGAAAGAGCGTACAAATGTTGTAATATCATTTCTCTATTATTATAATAGTACACTATTGTGATGACTCCTGACTTTCACTCATATAGTAGTCCACTAATTTTCATAATTTTCACACTAATTGGTCGACTGGATTGCACCTTATCACCTGTACAATTGTGTATTTCTTCTTTTTCTATCTTAGTTTGCGAGAATAGCTAAAACAGTCCTCATTCTTTCACAAAGGGTGCAATCAACTTTCATTTTCTTTACAGTTGTGATATCCCAATCTCCAATATTACGGCTAGTTTTTTCTTTCTCTATATGGTCCATAGAAGTCTAGTCCTTCTATGGTGTCTAATGAATATCATTTCATGGAGTTTACTTTACACGTGACAGGTGTTTATTGGACACATTGGAGGATAATGAGTTATCATTCCCCAATGTATTCATTGGACTAAAGAAATCATCATCGACTTTTATCGAAGATTCTGGAATTATTTGGAGCAATACGACTAACCGGAATATCCTAGAATCAAAAGGGCATGCAAGTTGCATGAGAGATCTAGACATACAAGTTGCAAGAATAAAATAAAAGAAGAAGGAACCAGCCCAGAAGGATCAAAGAATATGATAACAAAATACAGCTGCCATACATGGATAATTCTAGGATTGAAATTGGCATGCATCCACCGACATTGACTGCCTATAAATAGGCCCAACCGTTTGCATGTGTGAGAGCAAGAGGTAAGAAATGGAGTGCTAAAATGAGTGTTTAGGTAATGGGTAGAGAGTGAGTGCTCAAGGAAGTTCTTGAGTGCTTTGTAATATAAATAATTAGTGTGAAGTCAAGTGTCTCATTGGTATAAAAATAATTTGTGAGTATTAATAAAAGACATTTCTTTGGAATGTCATAAATTCAACAATTGGTATCAGAGCTAGTCGATTCAGGGGCGAGAGTATCAGAGCAGGTTGATTCACTAGCGAGGGTATTAGTGTCAGGTCGAGCGAGGTCTGACAAATTATCATAGCAAGTTCGAGCAAGGGCTTTGCAAGTTTAATAGTGGGTCAATCCAGAGCATGTAGTTTTCAGAGTGCGGCATTTGAGGGGAGACTATTTGAGCTTTGGGTCATCCTGCACAATATTGAGATTGTGAAGCTTAGGGAAGCTTGCTTGGTTACGAGGAGGTAATCAAAGTCACAATAGGAGACCTACAAGTGGTACGTGGAATTAAGAAGTTCAATAATTATAACTACAGCACATGGAAGACATGTATGGAGTCGTATCTCCAAAGCTATGACTGTGGGAGATAGTTGACGACGATAAGGTGTTACCACCAGAGAATGTCGGAGCTCTGAAGAAATGGAAAGTGAAAGCAGGGAAAGCATTATGTGCTCAAATAGCAATTGACGAGGAATTGTTTGAGCATATAAGAGATGCAGATACACCAAAGAAGGCACGGGACAAATTGACAGCTTTATTCTCTAAGAAAAATGAGTTTAAGTTGTAGCTCCTTGAGAATGAGCTACTATCACTTAAGCAGGGCGATATGACGGTACACAAATACTTCAATAATGTAAAGTCTTTTTGTCGCGAAATCTCTGAATTCGATTCAGATAGCAAAGTCTCAAAATTTAAAACGAGGAGAATAATAATACATAGATTGAGACCCGAATTTAGAGGTATTATAGTTGCAATACAAGGTTGGCCAGACCAACCATCTCTGGAGAATTTTGAAAATTTGTTGGCTGACCAAGAGGTATTGACCAAGCAAATGACAAGGGTCTCAATAAAAGAAGAAGAAAATGTATTATTTAGCTACAATAAGAAAATAGCGGAAATGAGAGGCTCTGAGACAATGGGAGTTCAGCAAAATCGTGACAGAAGAGGACAATATGGTGGATATAAGCGAAATAATGGCTTGTGTTATGTATGTGGTAAAATAAGCCATTATGCTAGAGATTGTTGGTATAAGAAAACATTAACAGAAGGTAATGTAGCAATTCATGAGCAACAAGGATATGAGACCGAAGTAGAATGGGATTTTGAGGCATGCTTTGTAACAATTGAGGAAGCTCGTGTGAGGTAATCCAAATCAAGCACTCGAAAAGAGTCTGGAGGAATTGTGTTTCTACCTTTACAACTGTTTGGCGAAGATGATTCATCTAAAGATAAGGAATATTAGGAGGTGTCTAGTCAAGAATCGTCTGAAGATGATTGGCTTAAAGACCAAGGGCACGACGAGGTGTCTGGCACAAAATTAGAAAAACAAAGACACGAAACGGTATCTGGTGAAAATCATCTGAAGATGATTGGTTTAACGACTCACAACACGATGAGGTGTTTGATGAAGAGTCATTTTGGGAAGTGTTGGAAAAGGTAGAATCACACTTAGAGAATATAAGATACAAGTTGCTTGAGGACGATGAAGAGTCATCTTGGTTAACATCAGGAGGGGAGTTGCTAAAAGTAAACAAGGAAACATCTTGGCAGACATCAAAGATAGGGGAGCCGCTATGGCTGGGCATAGGGTGGAACGCGGCCCGAACCCAAAACTGACCCGACTTAAATTCAGTTTGCCACATTGCAAACCGAGACCGGCCCAACGGGCTGGTCAACCCGACCCAAACTGATCCAAAATGGGTCGGGTTGGGTCAGGTTGGAGACCGATTTTATTATTTTTTTCAGCTTAAATATGGCCCAATTTTGCTTATCTTTTTAGGCCCAATTTCTATGTTTTCTTTAGGCCCAATTTAGGCCTTTTTTCATTACTTAAAAGTTAACAGAGAATGAGACTTGGGCTAGGGTTCACTTCTCATATATTTAGGGAGAGAAAGAGGAGAGGTCAAGCGGCGGCGGCGGAGGCCAGCGGGGGCCGCGCAGACCGCTCAAGGGCAGCCCGAGAACGGCAGCATCAGTGGAGGGCGGCGGCCGCACAGGCGGAGGCGCAACTCAAGCGTGCAGGCCTAGCAGCATCAGCATCAGCGGAGGGCAGCGCGTTGGAAGAGGAGCAACAGCGGCGGAATCGATGATGGGTTGGTAGCGACTGCAGCGGTAGATATTAGAGCTCATTGATGCAATCCAATTCCATGGAGAAATTTGAATGTTCCAACTGCCAAATCTGAACTTGAGTTTGTAAATTATTAAGTGTAAGTGTAAATTTGAAATTTGTAAGGATTAAAGGGGAGAAAATTAGGGTTTGATGAAGGAGAAGGAAGAAGGAGAAAATTAGGGTTTGTTGTTTGAACTTTGTAATAGAGATTTGAAATTTGAGTCTTGCAATTCTGAATTGAAATAACTCGAATAAGGCTGGACCAACTGGAGTCATTTTCTAAAACACCTTTTTAAGGAGCCAAAAAAAAGAAAAAGAAAAACATGTTCAAACCGAACCGGGCGGGTTGGTTCAGTTTGGTTCGGTTCACTCAGGTTAAACCGGTTTAGATGGTCAAACCCACGAACCGAACCGATTTGGTTCGGCTGCTTGGGAACCGTAGACTAACCCAATCTGCCAAAAAATCAGACCGAACCGGTTCGGGTTGGTTTGGTTTACCGGTTTCGATGCCCACCCTAAGAGCCGCTAGTGTTAGAAGAAATAAAAGAAAAATGGCAAGAAGATAGAGATCAAACCAGTCAAGTGAGACATAGCCTTGAAGAATTTACAAGTGCGTTGGAGTGGAGCAAAAGCAAAGAGTACGATGATACATTGAGCCTAGAAAAGGACGTCAATGGAATTAAGTATGACAAACCAAGAAAGCTAAAGATAAGAGAGTCGGTTGAGTTGAAACAAAAAGAGAATGAAAGAGGTGGAGCCAAAAACGATCAAAGATACTCGGCTATGGTTCAGAAGAATTGGAAGAAAAAGCTCAAATAAGAAGTCGATGCTGAAGGAAAGAATTGAAGAAGTTATCATCAACTTCTACAGAAGATTCTGGAATTATTTGGAGAAATATGACTAACCAAAATATCCTAGAATCAAAAGGGCGTGCAAGTTGTATAAGAGATCTAGACATGCAAGTTGCAAGAATAAAATAAAAGAAGAAGGAACCGGCCGAGAAGGATCAAAGAATATGATAACAAAATACAGCCGTTATACATGGATAATTCTAGAATTGAAATTGGCATGCATCCATCGACATTGACTGCCTATAAATAGGCCCAACTGTTTGCTTGTGTGAGAGCTAGATGTGAGAGATTGGAGTGCAAAAATGAGTGTTTAGGTGATGGGTAGAGAGTGAGTGCTCAAGGAAGTTCTTGAGTGCTTAAGTAATATAAATAATTAGTGTGAGAGTCAAGTGTCTCATTGGTATAAAAATAATTTGTGAGTATTAATAAAAGACGTTTCTTTGGTATGTCATAAATTCAACATGGACGCTATAGAATATGGAATGGAAGTCTCATGCGACCATTCATTATGATTTTTAACCAAATTGTATTTTGAAAGGGAAGTATTTGTTAATGAACAAGAGTCATGAGCAAAACACAACGCATTATTTTTTAACTTTTTTAATTTAAATTATTATCATAATTATCATTGTACATTCAACATTACTTATATATTATTATATTTATCATTGTTATTATGTTGCGTTAGTTTTTGCTTATATATATAGTAATAGGGTGTGCTAAAGGTCTCTATGTTGATAGTGGAATATCTAGACACCTGGCAATTTTTCTGAAAATTGATATGTCTTTTCCTTGTGTAGAAGGGCTTAAAGAGCTTTAATCCATAGACACTATGTGTTATTGTTATAGAGACACTCGGTGTAAATGGTACATTCTCTTCCACTAATTTATATGACCCCACTTGTGAGCCCACGAAATTAATAGAGAAAAATGTGCAATATATACATGGGTTCTTCATTATAGAGACATTCAGTGTCTCCAGATCAAAATTCAAGATTTAAATGAACTTCTTATGTCTAACTACTATCTAAACTATATTAAAAGAGCCAATTTGCTTCGTCCTGTTCATTCTTTGGTCGTCATTTCTATTTTCTTTTCCTTTTTGTTTCTTTTGTTTCTTTTTTTTTTTGGGTGTGGTGGGGCTTGTTTCATTGTTGCATGAAATAGTTCCAACTTACATTCACTCTTTTCGTAATTTTAACTTTTTTCCTAACCCATATTCAAAGAGCCGGTTTGCTTTTTCTTGTTCATTCTTTGGTTGTCATCTCCATTTTTTCTTTCCTTTTTTTTTTCTCCTTTGTTTTTGATTTTTTTTGGGGCTTGTTTGATTGTTGCATGAAATAATTCCAACTTATATTCACTCTTTTCATAATTGTAATATTTTTTTGAAATCAAAATATATACAATATTGGTGTCAAATAAAAAACTTCAGTGTGAACTTTAGAGTATTTTTCCAAAACCTCCCGAAAGTTTTGTAATATAACCTCCCAATCTGTGCAATGCGTGTACATGCAGTCCATGTGTTTCTAAAATACATGTGGTATGTATGCATTACGTGTTTGCATACATCCATATACACCACGTAGAGTGGGAGGTATTTGAAAATTTTCAATGAACTTTAATACGAGTTAACAAAAAAGGTCAAATTATGTACATGTTCGTAAATTTATATCAAACATATCTCTACATTATTAAAAGAGCCACTTTCCTTTTTACTATTCATAGTTTCAGAGTCCTTTTCCCTTTCTTTTTCCTTTTCTTTTTCTCTTTTTGTGTTTTGTGGCTTGACTTGTTTCTTTTTTTCTTTCTTTCGTGCTTACATAATCCTTATTTTTCACCCTTTTGATAATCGTGATATTATTTTAAACATGAAAAGTATGCAATATCTCTATCCACATATTATCCACATGGGTGTCAAATATGAACAATAATACGGTTAACAAGTGAGAGCAAACTATAGACATATTATTCGTAAAATTACCTCAAATATTTAAAGTAAAAGTTTTACTATATAGTTTTCACTTTAGTTGACCTCTTAATATTTTAATATTAGTTTTTTTTAAAAAATTAATATTAGTTTATTTTAATATTTTTTGAAAAGTAATATTTTAATATTAGTTTATTTGAGTCCAATAATAATATTGATTGTAGGAGTTTTGATCTAAAACCAACAATTCGTGATAAAACAAACCCATGATGTGACAAAATATGGTAGAGACATGTGACACTAAAAGAATATGTGTTAGTTTTTTGTTGGACTACATTATGAATGAAATTAGTTAACCAACTATTAGTTCAAGAGACCTTTCGAAGGAAACAAAAACATTGGTTCAGATTATTTTCAAATAGAGTAATATTTGATTTATACTTTCATAATTTAATTCATTTGGTCTTCATCTTTTTAGCAACTTTAAACTACCACAAATACTTAAAACTCCCAATTTCTATTAATAAGACCTTTTATAAATTATTGTTACAAAACATACAATTATTATTACAAAACTTATTTTATTTATTATTAAGAAATTTTATTTAATAATTCTAACCGATATTGTGCAGTGCACGATGTCCAACTAGTAGTATGTCAACAGAGGCACTTGCCTTTTTACTATTCCTATTTTTGTAGGCTTTTTCTTTTTCTTTTCCATTTTTTTTGGGTGCCTTTTTTTTTCATTTTTTGTTGTTGTTTTTACCTTGTTTGTTTTGGACAGTATGTGTGTCAAATTAAAAATCTCATTATGAATATTAATAAAGGCTAACAACTGATGACAAATTATAAACATATCATTCGTAAAATCATCCTGAATATTTAAAGTAAAAAAATTACTTTATACTTTTTTATTTTTACTCGACATACCAATATTTTTAAATTAGTTCATTTTAATTAAATAATAATATTTATTTTATAAGTTTTGATCCATAACCATGATATGGTGGAATGTGCGTGTCATCTGTTGATATAATTTTAAGAGGGGTGGTGATGATATGTCTGATGCCACATCTCTAACATTACTTAGTGGGTGGTACTTGAAATTTTCTAGCATGGACTGCGTGGTCCACAATTAGTAGAAAATACAGTTGTACATAAAAATTGGAGAAGAGATTTTGATTGAAAAAAACTATGGTTAGAATCTTAGGTTATCACCAACGAAAATGCTACTTGTAAAAAAAAAATTTGGCAAGAACTTATTAAAAAAGACATACGATTCATGTAATTGTTATTAATTTAAAAACAATATGATACGTTAAAAAACAAGATCATGACAAATATATTGTTTATAAAATATTTGTGTAACTTTTTTCATAAATAAGATAACTCTATAGTTTAACTGTCAGAACCAAATAGTTTATTGTTTTGGGGCTGGAATACTGAGTTCGATTCTCTTGTCAAACACGTACACCGTTAGATGCGTGGCATTAAATAAACACTATGTTTGGCAACCATTTTTAATTGGAGTAATTTATAAATAGAAGATCGGAAGAGCGTCGTGTAGATGTGTTGTTACTAATGATGTTATGTGGAGGTAATGATTAAAATGATGTGAAAAATTATATCACATCAAATATGTAGTTTGATAGTGTACTGTCATATGGTAAAAATTTAAAATTTAAATTGATTGATAAATAATGGTGGTTTTTAAATAGTAACTAAACAAAGTGATGAAATCTCTCATCAGCCTTTTTCCTTTTGGACCTGCAATCGGATTGGATAATAATAATAATAATAATAATAATAATACAAGGGGAGAGACATGCAATACACGTCATATTTTAAAGATCTGTCCGCGTGCCAGTAGTACAATAAATAGTCCTAGTCTAACATTGTATGTTATGATACCATATCATACTATATACTCATATAACACGCATCAATACACACTATATAAGAAATTATAACTATATAGTGTGTGTCAATACACGATACATTGTCATACCTTAGATCAATTTTTGTACAATAATTGTTTGGACTTTCACAATCCTAAAAGGGCACAAGTCATATCTGCAATTTCGTAGTGATGATGTAATATATGAAGAAATATTATCACAATATGTTTGGTAACTATTTAAAAATTACTTCTATTTATCAACCAATTTAAATTTTAATTTTAAATATATGACAACACTACATTTAACTATATATTTGATGTAATGCGAACATCACTTTAATCATTACATTCACATAGCACTAAATCACGATACCTATATAAAATTTAAATTTTAAATCCATATATAAACCCACTTTTTTATATTCCTACTATTTATCAGTTTTACTTTGTTTAGTTAGCATTTAAAATTTGTCTCGATTTGTTAACCAATTTAAATTTAAAATTTTAAACACACAGCAACACACTATTAAACCACATCTTTGATGTGATGTAAGTTTTCACATCATTTTAATTATTAACTCCACATAACATAATTATATTACGCCACCTATATAAAGTTTAAATTTTAAATCTATACATATGGCAAGTTATGATACTATATGACCCATATGGTGTGCATAGTATTTTAAACATTGTGTTTATTTAATTTTTGAAGGTGTTGGTACAAATAGCGAAACTCATCTATAATGGGTACCATATGCTGTAGAAATTCACAAGTTGGCGTGAGCAATTAGTATTGTTGGGGTTCGGCAATTAGTAACGCCCCTGGTGCTTGTGAGGGTACAGAACGTCACTTGTCGGCGTGCCAATGAGATCTTCGATATTGACTTCTAGTCGATGAATGAGAGCAAATGGAGAAAAACACCACCATATTTTTTCTGCCATAAAAAGGGGAGGATAGTCCTCCTCAGAGGAGTCTTCATTAGATCGTGAGAGGATTCATCAAAGGATAAAGTATCATTAATGATGGGGAAAACAAGAACATCATTGTCTTGTATAGCCTGATGCAAGAAGCTTGAAATAGGATTTTTAACCATTATTTGTGAAGCTTTAAGTTTGGGTTTGGGTTAAAGAGGAGGTTCTGTTGTGGAAGTAGATAAAGGCTGAGTTGTTTGTGACTAGTAGTTTGTGTCGGCTGAGTTTTTGTAGGCTGAGTAGATTTACGGACATATCTGGGTTTTGGTTTAGGAGGCCTGAGCTTTTGTTTCCATTCTTCTCGGGTAAAGAAAGATCTTGAGGATCCAAAAATTTCAGATTCAGTAAGTAGATCAGCAGGTAGTGAAGTTGTAGAGACTGAAGGGTGAAACGGTGTGGTCGGTGATACAGATACGGCTATTTGACGCTCTAGAGAAGATAATTGTGCTTTAAACGATCAGATTATTATATTGTTATGATTGCTACTTTTATATATGAAAATAAAAATAAAATGTACAAAATTTGTATGCATGTCTCTCGTTATCTACATAAATATCATTTCTCTATTATAATGGTGCACTAACTGTTGTGGCTCGTGATTTTCACTCATACCAGTCCATTAGTTTTCATAATTTTTACACTTGTAAGACAAATAATTTGTACGTTTCTATAATTGGTCGGCTAGATTGCACCTTATCACTGAGTGACTGAGTCGGACTATTGAAACAGATAGGACTTTGAGTTTAGAGCCAGACTTCCAATCACATAATGTCAACTCACCTGACACGGACGAGATTGCATTATGTGATTGGATGTCTGACTCTAAACTCAGAGCTCTATCTGTTTCCCTAGAAAATTGCTCTTATCACTTGTACAATTGTGAGTTTCGTCTTTTTTTATCTTTGTTTGGAGAACAGCTAAAAGCGTCCTTTCACAAATGGTGCAATCGACATTCATTTTCTTGATGGTTGTGATATGTAAATTTCTAGAGAAATAGATAGGGTTCGAGTTTGGAGATAAATTTCCAACCACATGATGCCAACTCACCTGGCACTGATGAGTTGGCATTATGTGATTGGAGGTCTGACTCTAAACTTGAAGCCCTATCTATTTTAAAAGTCGAACTGGTTGTGATAGTAATTCCAATCTCTAATATTTACGACAACTATTTTCTTTCTCTGTATGGTCCATAGAAGTCTCATACGATCACTCATTAGGATTTTTAACCAAATTGTATTTTGAAAGGAAAGTATTTTTTAATTAACAAGAGCCATGAGCAAAACACAATGCATTATCTTTAACTTTTTAATTTAAATTATTATGATAATTGTCATTATACATTCAACATTGCTTATATACTGTATATTTATCATTGTTATTATGTTGTGTTAGTTTTTGCTTATATATATAGTAATTGGGTGCGCCAAAGGTCTCTTTATTTTGATAAAGGAATATCGAGACACCTGGTAATTTTTCTGAAAATTGATGTCTTTTCCTTCTGCAGAAAGTTTAAAGAGTTTTGATCTAGAGACACTGAATGTCATTTATATATATATAAAGACATTAGTATGCAGTACCTTTATACCGTAGTTTTTCTACCAAAAAATCTGTTAGTAAGCTCTTTTTCGACATTTTATTTCATAGGGTAATTTACAGCTAGTGTATTCAACTTTTCAGGTTTGTTGAAATTACGTCCCCAATAGAGAGAGTGGATGAGGGAGACCCCCTGTGCTGCCGGAAATGGCAGCACTTTACTGCCATTTTCGGTAGCACAAGGAGGAGACTCCTCTCATTTTTGGCTGAAAATGGCTGCCTCCCTCTTTTTGGCCGGAAATGGCTGCCATCTGGGCCGCCATTTCCGGCCAAAAAAGGGGGGAGAGTCCCCCTGGCAGCCAAAAAGGGGCACTCTCCCCCTATTTTTGCAGCCATTTTTGGCCGGAAATGGCAGCTATCTTGGCCTCCATTTCCGGCCAAAAAAGGGGGGGAGAGTCCCCCCTTTTGGCTGCCACAAAATGGGGGAGCCCCATTTTGGCTGCCCTTTTTGGCCGGAAATGGTGGCTACCTTGGCCGCCATTTCCAGCCAAAAAAGGGGGAGAGTCCCTCTTTTTCGCTGCTGGAAATGGCAGCCAAAATGGAGGACTCCTCCATTTTAGCTGCCATATTTGACCGGAAATGGCAGCCATCTGAGCCTCCATTTTCGGCCAAAAAAGGGGGAGTCTCTCCACATGCTACCTGAAATTGCAGCACTTTGCTGCCATTTCAGGCAGCACAGGGGGTCTCTCCTTACCTTAACAGCGGAAATGGATGGAAAACGTTAGAGGGATCTTAGGTGTAATACTATTGAAAGGTTAGGGGCCTCCACAACGAAAATTAAAGGTTGGGGAAGTAATCTCAACAAACCTGAAAGGTTAGAGACGCTATCTGTAAATTACCCTATTTCATATTGTCGTAACTCGCGTGGTATTTTGAATTTTTAGTTTTTTTATATTTCCGATCTCTCTTTTTTCTTACCCATCTAAATTTTTGAAATAATATCCACTACTCAAATTAATAACTAATAGATATTTATCATCATTTAATTATATAAATTTGATTGTGCAATGATGGATAAGTAGAGGTGTCAAAACGGGCGGGCCAGGCTGGATCGGCCCGTTACCCTTGTGGCTCGGCAAGGCCCGCTATAAAAAAAGTCCGCTCATCCGGGCTTCTCAGTCTGGGCCGGAGAGGTCCGGTTTTTTTGGCGTGTGGCTCGGCCCACGCGTGTAATCCATGTGGGCCACGGGTTGACCCAGCCTATATAGGCCACTCTTTTCTTTATTTTTTGTCATATTTTACATTTAAATTTTAAAATAAATATATTACAATTGAAATACTTCAATAGGAAATTTGTCACATTTTTAAAAGATATCACTAGTTTTTTAAAATTTTAAATTCTAATTAAAAAGTAAACATATAACAGATCGGAAGAGCGTCGAATTCTTAATAAGCTTCAAATATTCTATTACATAAAAAACTTTGAAATTCAAATATTATTTGCTATAGTCAACAACTAGATAATTTTAACACTTAAACTTTTAAAATTTAGACATAACACAGACAGATATTTATTAATTTGTATCACTATAGTTATAAATTTACAATATATTGCAACTATTAACATGTTATGACAACATTTACAAAAAAATAAAAAACAAAAGTTAAAAGTTAAAAGTTTTTTGGCAAAAATGGCGCCTACGGCAAGGTTTTTGGCCAAAAGTGGCACTTGCAGCAAGTTGTTGTAGGCGTCTGACTGCCTGCCGCAGCAGTTTCTTTTAAAAAGGCAAATTGCCTTTTGAAAAGTCAAAAGACATCTTGCCTTTTGTCCTTTTTATGGCAGAAAGCCGTCCGGTTCTCTGCCAAAAATTTGCACGGGCTCAACGGGTTAACAGCGGGCTCAACGCACGTGAACCGGCCTGAGAGTAGCGGCCCGAACTGCGGACCAATCGGTCTTGGCCGGCCTGCGGTTCTGGGCTTTTCCGGGCGGGCCGCTTCTTGACACCTCTATGGATAAGTGTCCATATGATTAAAATTTTTGTAGTTCATAATAATTCATAAAACAAAGAAAACTAATATGAATAAGAAACTTAATTGATAACATATGTTGGTCGAATCTATATATTAATTAAATGAGAAGTGTTGCGCTAAAGTTTTACCTCAATTTTCCTGCCCAAACTGCTTTAAGTGAAGTTATATTCATCTTTTTATTTCTGTTGTTGTATCTGGTGCGGTTAAAATTAATTTTTTTCCCTTTGGATCTTATCTCTTCAATCATTTGGCCGTTTGTTGTCAAGATTCTCTCCCTCTCTCCCTTATCCGATATTGTCGATCCATTCTCTTTTGAAATTCAAGACTTATCTCTTCTTCTATATTGATTAAATTCAAGATGGGGTTTGTTTTGGTCTCTGATGTTTTTTTCTTTTCTCCTTTCATGCTTATGGTTCTGTCATTGTTCATGTGTCTTTCTTGCCATGTTGCTAGGGCAAGTTCATGTACTCTTTATTTGAATAAAATTATCTTTTTAAAGAGAAAAAAGGTTTAAAAAAATCTGGACTTTAATAGTTCATATGTTAGCACTTAGAAGTTCTAGCAGCATACTTGGTGTTTTTTTACCTTTTATTTTTTCGAATATTTCAATCGTTGTTAACTTAAAAAAATTATGTCATTTGAATGATGTTAACTTTTCGCCAATTGATTTCCATGTGATTTAAAAATCTTCATTTATTTACATATTTTTTAAAGTATTGTTTTAAATACTTGGTTGCCAATTTATCAATAATCGCGTCAATCGTTTTCAGAATTTTTGGATATTGTTTATTAATATTTGTTTTACACATGGTTGCCTGCTGAAGTATATATTGGGATGAACCAATTAAATTTCATATATTTATGTAAGACTTATCATTAATAATCACATTAGACAATGAAAGTGGCATCCACGTGTGTTTTCACACCCTGTACCAATGTTAGATTCTCCTTTCTTACAATCCCGTGCTAATAGTAAAAAATATAAAAAATTTTGGATAATAGATTGAAGATAGTTGGAGGTCACAAGAAAAATATATCGACTTCAAAGTGACAGAAAGTTTCATATTGTCTTATATTCAAGATCAATTAAATAATGTCCCCCCTTTTTTTTTATTCCTTTTTGTATTATATGACATTTGTAGGAGTTGTGGCGAAGACTTCACGATCCAACAATGATTCTGGCTTTTTCCTATTTTATAGTTTTTATGTATGTTTTTTATTTGGCATTAGTGTTGATAATTTTGACATTAAAATTAGTTAACAAATACTAGAAATAGAAAAATGGTTGGTGTCAATGAGGCCTAGCTCATTTTGTTAGAGGTTAGGCTGAGATACTGGACCTAGAGGTCTCAGATTTGATTTCCGTATATGAGGTATTTTCTATATTTTATTGTAGTGTGTATTCCCACTATATGTGTGTTTGTATTGTTGATTATTTTGGCGTTGTGTTTCAGTAGGATAAAATATGTGTTCTGCTATGATGCAGATCTATAAATGTGCTTTCAAAAAAAGAAAAGAAAAGAAAAATGGTTGGCATTTAGCTTGCTTTTTTTAAATAAATTTTGGAATGAAATAGGCAAAGTATGATATTAGAATACCACTAAGAATTAGTATATAATAAATTAGCATTTAGCTTGCTTTTTTTAATAAATTAGCTTGCTAAGAATCTTACTATATATAAAAATAAGACAACATATTAAAATAAGTGTCAGTTAATTAATTTATTTTAGTAAATTTACCAAAAAATAAATTGAGTTAACTCGACACTAGAATTTGTTAACTAAAAAAAAAAAGCAAAAAAGTAAGCAAACGTATTAAAAAAAAGTTAACAAATAATATTTCAAAAGAGAATTAGCTGAAAATTGTTGGATACATGAAAAATGGCATTAAAATTAATATTTTTCTTCTTTTCCTTTTTTTTAAAAATAATAGCACATGTTTCCTTGTCTGGTGTGTTCTAATATATTAACTCGCCAAGTAAATAAAATAGTACATGATAAATAGTTTATGATTAAAATTTCATAGTATATAAAATGTTTAACATGATATAGTAATTAAGTAAAATAAAATGCTTAATTTCCTATTGTCACATAATAACGGTCCATATCCAATTTAAAATATAAATTAGTTTACAGCGAGATAATAAAATGTTGTAGTTGACATGTGGCTAATCATATGTTATCATATCCTATGGATTGACATTTATTATTTATTTTGATATTTCCTGTGTAACGCACGGGTGATAATCTAGTAATAATAAAACAATAGAAATTTTTATAAATGAAGAACTTACTTGATAACACCATGTTCATCGAATAATTGGTTTCTTTTTGGAACTTTTATTTTTTATGATTTGTATTAATTAAATTGAATATTTAATTTATTAAACATATGTATCTCGTTAGTTTAGGTTAATTGAAAATTATAATTGCAATTTTTTCTTAATTTTTCTTGATTATAAATATTAATAATTTAGATTACTTTTCCTTAAAAAAATATATGACTACTTTATATATATATATATATATATATCATTAATTTATATCATCTTCATTCTATTTGACTTTATTGGTTTCAAATGAAAAATATTTTCAGAACACGTGACACTGCCTAAGTAACAATTATTTCGTACAATACTATTTATCTAAATTGGTGCCAAAAAATGATATTTAATTGTGTTAATAATAGCAATAAGGTTAAATTTTATTATAAATTATAGTTATCTTAACATGATAAGAATAAAATTATATTATTATTTGGTTGATATTAAAAATTAGTAATTCTTATTAGATAACATAATCTTACAAAATTTCAACATAAAAAAAGAAAAAAATTATAAAATTTTATATATTTTTTAAAATTGATATATATTCTTCCCCTATAATGCACGAGTGAAAATCTAATTATTATAAAGACAATTGATCGGCGTAAGTGGTACATTCTTTTCCACTCATTTATATGGCCTCACATGTGAGTGCATGAAATTAGTAAAAGAGAATGTGCGATATACGCAAGGGTTTTCATTATAGAGATATCCAGTGTCTCTAGATTAAAATTCAGGATTTAAATGAACTTTTTATGTCTAATTACTATAAGGAGGCACCTGCCTTGTTACTATTCCTGCTTTTGTAGGCCTTTTTTCTTTTTTTTTTTCGTGCCTATTTTTTTCTTTTCTTTTTTTTGGTATTGTTTTGGACAATATGTGTGTCAAATAAAAAATCTCAGCATGAATATTAATAAAGGTTAATAAGTGATGGCGAATTATAAATATATCATTTTAAAATCATCCTGAATATTTAAAGTCAAAAAATTTTATACTTTTTTTTATTTATATTTGACTTCCAGCTATTTTTAAATTAGTTTATTTCAATCCACTAATAATATTTATTATATAAGTTTTGATGGAAGTGTGACAGTAAAAGAATATGTATTAATTTTTCGTTAGAATAAATTATGAGATTAGTTAGCCAAGAATTGGTTCCAAGTTATTTTCAAAATAGAGTTACGTTATAGTTAACCAAGAATTGGTTCCAAGTTATTTTCAAAATAGAGTTATGTTATATATGATTTATAATTTCATTTTGTAATTTAATTCATTTGATCTTACATTATTAATCTCAACTTGAGTTCATTTTCCTAGTGAAGTAAAAAATAATAAATATCAAATTTTCTAAGTAAATTCAATTGAATTTCTATTAGCTAAATAATAATAAATTCAATTAAATTTATCTTTCAACTGATACATAAATTTTCTAAACTCTAAAAAGTTGAGATCTTTGAGATTGACTTATAGATTAATTCTCTTTGCCCAAACAATGAAGAAAGATGACAGCAAATGCCAGGGGAAAAGGGGGGGGGGGTGGAAGAAATAAACACCAGCAATCTACCAAATAATCGTCTCGCCATTTTTTATAGCACCAGGGGAGGGAACAAAAGGGGTCAAGTGGAAAATGGACTTTGAATTTTCAACGGTGGGCTTTCTGGGCAATGGTGGAGCCAGGAACTTTCAACGGAACAGTGCAGGCGAAATTAATTAAAAGCAAAAAAAAAAAAATTTAAAGTTTACAAAATAATTTTATCTTTCATTATATTAGTGAAGACTTTTTAAAATAATTGATAGAGTAAAATGTCATTTTATATTGTCACAACTCACAAATAGCTTTTAACCCCAAGTAGGATTATTCAAAAGCATATCAGAGTAAAGATTACTTTACAATGTCTATGCATATGTAATTTTAATCTAGAGACACTCTTTGCATGTGACGCCTTCTCCTCTACTTATTTTTATAAACTCACATGTGAGGTCATATTCATGTGAATAAAATTAATGAATACAATCAATATCATTTTATGTATGCACAAGTATATAAAATGATACTAATTTTCTACCACACGGTCCATACCGTTGAAATCTTTAAAAAAGAACTATACAACAAAATACTTAAATGGCTTCTTGATAAGGGATTGTTTCATTGTAGAATCAACTCTCTCCCACGGCCATGAATGAATTTACCATCTCCTTAAAAAATAATATGTATAAATAAATATAATAATCTGCCTTTTGTAGAATTTCATGGCGTAGTTCAAAAATTTTAAATAAGAAGCCAACAAACGTGGTACTTTGTATTTACACTTTTCTTTTCTTTTTTCTTTTTTTTTTAAACTCTCTTTTGGTTTAAATTCATTAAATATTAATGAAAAATATTGTCATGGGAACAAGATTGGTTATACTGAAATTTTAGTAGTTAAAAATAAAACTATAGAATCAAAGCACCTCTGTGTGGGAATGACATGATGAAAGTAGTTATTTTGTCACTTTGTTTTAGTTAGTTGTTTTTCAATATGGTTTCGTTTTGGCACTTCGAGAAGGAAGTATGAGCTTGATGTTTTACGATCGGAGACTCATATATATTGAAATGATTGTTGCAAAA
This sequence comes from Nyctanthes arbor-tristis, assembly GCA_963692815.1. NCBI lineage: Eukaryota > Viridiplantae > Streptophyta > Magnoliopsida > Lamiales > Oleaceae > Nyctanthes > Nyctanthes arbor-tristis. The sequence continues at coordinate 36,016 of CAVNYN010206170.1, read as the reverse complement.
CTGTCTTTTAGCCTTTTTCTGTTCTTTTTTCAATAAAGAAAATAACAATCATAAGAATGCAATACTCCCTTTTTTTTTAAATAAAATATTTTCCATTAATTAATTAATAAGATAAAAGGAACATTACAAGAGGACCTGCCCAGAAGCCATCATGGGCCAAAGAGACTTCTTAGACCCAAACAAAACACACACGCTCACAACGGAAAAAACCAACCATAAAACCATCAGATCCCAAAGAGCCGACCCAAACATGAACTCGTAAATTTTAAAATACATCACTGGCGCAGTGATATATACTCGCTATATGTTATAATTTGAATGACTGCATGGCTAGTCTCGAACTCTTCATCAACTTACAATTAGTTGTCCTTGTTGAGATCGTTGCCTGCAAGAAAATGTATGTATGTAGTTTACAAACTGACGAGTCTTTTGTAGATAGAAATTAATTTGTACAAGCAGTAACTACCAAATAAACATTAAAAAAACAAAAAAAAAAATTTCAGGGATGGGAGAAACTTACGGTAAGAGAAAATGTGAAGCACTGTTTGCGTCACTGTAAGCACGAGTAAAATACTTGCAGCTAAGACAGAAATAAATGCCCATGGACTGCCAAAATAGTCCCGCCTTAATGTTGCCATCCGTTGATTCCATTTGCGTCCGCAATGTTCTTTCACTTTGGAGAAGACATCAGAGTAAGAAAACACCTCAGAGGCTATGATATCCTTCCCTAGATTGTTGATTACTTGATAAACCATTTCGTCGCCCCCTAAATGATTGCTAATGATTCCACGCAGACGCAACAATTTTGCGTCCTTGGGGGAATGAACTAGACAACGCATGAATACTACATAGTCTGTCACATACTGTCGAGGATTACCTCTTTGGTAGTATTCATATGCAATTAGATTGCGGAACGATGACTCTGTTGAATCAGAAATTCTCCACACAGGGATGCTCATTGCTTTATTGTTGAATTCGATATGAAACAAACTCGTAACCTTGGATCTTTTGAAGGAAATGCCCCATTTTTTAAGCTCTGTGGCTGAATCTATGTTCACCTTGTCATTGGTTGTTGTTCCTCTTGTCAATATTTCTCCTTCCCCTGGAAACGGTCTTCTTGTCGACCGTGGTTCCATTTTTGGAAGTTCCTCCCTACCATCAGCACTACTATCATTTAATTCCGGATCAGTTTGATCAGATGACCAACACCCGTTCCTTATTTCATCATCATTAGTACTATTTCCCGGATCCAATTTGAGATGACTTCCCTGCAAGTGCAAACGACTAACAAATTCCCTCGTAGCATCATCACTATCATTTTCCCAATCACTTTGAGGTGCTCTTCCGATCTTCTGTGGACGACCTACACTCGTTCCTCATTTCATCATTGGTACGATTTCCCAGATCATCGCTGCCATTTTTCGAATCAGTTTGAGATGACATCTCTGCAGACGATGAACACTCGTTCCTCATGTCCGCACTGCCATTTTCTGAATTCCCTGCAGACCACCAACACTTGTTCCATATGCCATCTTCACTGCTACTATTCGCATCTGTACTTTCAGCTGATAACTTCTCTGCAAATGAGTAACATTGGATGTAGTGGACTATGCCAAGAAGATGGGGAGATTTAGGCACTTTTGGTGGAGGATCTAGCACCGGAAAGATGCCATTTTGTAGCAGGGGCCATATTATAGAATTGATGATGGTGTATCGGCTATCCCCCTCGATCATGTTGAACAAACAATCTATGACGAAAAAGGGGATTTGATTCTCAAACAACATCAGATCATGCATCAATTGATTCTGTATATGTTCATACTGGAAAATGGGATCATCCCCATCTCTACATTCTGGATGTTGAAACTTTCGTAGGAACTCGATGATAAAACATCCATCAAGAAGCAACATTTGTAGGAACTTATTTTCGCGGCGTCCAATCTCTCCCACATAACATTTCCATGCCTCGTCTTTCAAGCGTCTTATCTCCTCGACATATATTTCGACACACTGACTGGTTCTCAGGAGAAGCCGCTTTAGATACCAGACCTTGATTTGCTCTATTTTCATCAAGTGAGGTTTGTTGCGGTGAAATGGGCCGATGGCTATTATTTTCGGATCATAAGCCTCCGGCTTTATGTTGCGTAAATTATCATCTACTTTGAAGATAGACGGGAAATCATCGCCTACTCTGAAGATAGAGGACTCCAAGGGTGAAGAAGACCAGCTATTGAGCATGTTAACAATATTCACAGACACATCATCGGATGTTGCCTCAGCCATTTTTAACAAGTTTATATCACTTCTGCAAAAATTCAATTCACGACACATTCTCTAAAACTTTTTTAGAAATATCTAATATGAATTCAATGGCACTTTATTTATCTAACGTTGTGTTTGATACCGAAAAATTGGAATGGAAAAAAAAAAATATATATATATTTTTCACCTCTTACCCAAAATATTTTACCTAGCTAGCGGTAGAGGTAGGAATTGATTTTTTAGAAACACGAGTGAAGTTATGGTTATTAAAAGAATTGTAGTATATATACAGGATTTCAATTCTACTTGTCAATCAAACGCGTGAAGATAAAAATTAGTATGCTCTAACATATTACAATGGCGTGTGCCTACTGAGCAATTAGTATTGTGGGGTTCGGCAATTAGTAACGCCTCCGATGCAAGTGAGGGCATAGAACGTCACTGCCGGCCTGCCGACGAGATCTTCAAGATTGAGTCTTAGTCGATGTAAAACACCACCAAATTAATAATCCTGTCTACACTGGACCTTCTCCATTAATGCCGAGAGACATGCTAGATACGCGGAGTTTTGATCTAACACCATATATTATGATATCATATAGTGCTATACGACCATGTGTTGAACATCAGAACACGCTGTATGAGAAATCACAACTATGTGACGTGCATGTGTATGACACTATATATATAGTGTTATACATATGATTTTATATCATTTTTAAGACACACGTTAAATACATATTCGAAATGACCATGACTCATTGCATCTCTTACATTAAAGCAGGAACCCGTTACTTATATATACGGACACGCCACAACAGAAATAAGAAAGACAAAAGTATATAAATATCTTGAGAAGATTGTATCACACGACGCTCTTCCGATCTGACCGTCAGCGCCTTCGCTCCGGATTTGCTTTGAAACCAGCAGAAATCGCAAATGCAAAACCCAAGCCTTGAGCGGTGAAATCCAGTGGAAAAAAGCGAGAAAGAAACAGAAATTGAAGGGAAAGAAAAAAATGGAAACTGAAGTTCTAACAATAACTATCGGGATCGGAATTCGGAAAGGAGAGCTTGAGAGAAAGTTAGCATGCAATAGTTCAGATCTACTCACAGTATATATGAACGAACAGAGGAACAAAAAGAAAAAAGAAAAGGAAGGATCTTGAAAGGGCTAAAATAGGTAATTGATGAAATGAATTAAGGGCAAAATGGGACAGTACTGTTAAAGAAAAGGGGTAAAATAGGAAGGTACTGTTCAAAAAAACAGTACTTGAATTAGGTTTTTTATATAGTAGGTAAATAAAATAGGATAGGATATTTTATAACACCCGTCATTATTAAACTGATACAACTGCTACTTGTACATATAAAAATAAAATGTAGCGTTTTTGGATCGACATAAATCTCATCTCTCTATTATAGTAGGACGCTAATTGTCATGACTCGTGAATAAAACTACATACTTGTATAATAGGATATTTTACAACACTAGTCGTTATTAAACTGATATGATTGCTACATGTACATATAAAAATAAAATGTAACGCCTCTGGATCCACATCTCTCTATTAAAGTAGTACACTAATTGTCATGACTCGTGAATAAAACTGCATGCTAGTCCCCTAATTTTCATAATTTTCACACTTGTAAGCCACAAATAATTTGTACGTTTCTACAATTGGTCGACAGCTGGATTGAACCTTATCACTTGTACAATTTAACAATTGTGTGTTGAATAATTCTATTTGAATAATATAAGAGACAAAGAGATTGATAAAAAAGATGTGTCTCATATGATTATCTTTGATGTAAAAGTAATGTGATATGTTAAAAAATAAGATTCTATTATGTGTCAAGTTTGTTTAAATTTTATATGCACTTAACACAACTCGGGTGTGTTTCGTCTTTTTCTAACTTATTTTGAATAATAGCTAAAACAGTCCTTTTCACAAGTGGTGCAATCAACTTTCATTTTCTTACCATGTAATTTTATAGGGAAATAGAGAAGGCTCTAAGTTTGAAATCAGACCTCCAATAACATTATGTCAACTCATCAGCGTCAGGTGAGTTGGCTTCATGTGCTTAGAAGTCTGACTCTAAACTCAAAACCCTATTTATTTCAATAGCTGTACTCGATGTGATAGCAAATCCCAATATCCAATATTTACGGCTCTCTTTTCATTCCCTGCATGGTCTATAAAAGTCTCCTATGATCGTTCAATATGATTTTTTTAACCAAATTGTATTTTGAAAGGGATGTATTTGTTAATTCACGAGGGCCATGAGCAAAACACAATGCATTATTTTTAATTTCTTTAATTTACTAGTTTTTATACGTGCTTTGCACGTATTACGTTTCATTTTTAGTTCAAATTCGTATAGATATTGTTATACAGTGCATGTAATTAATAATACATAAAACATTAACAATATTTGTTTTAATAATAAAATAAAATAAAGTACAATACATAACATATAGTGCTTATCTATGAATAAAATTCTAAATCTAAAATAAATGGCGCATATTTTTACTTTAAAAAGTCAAAATTACATTATAAAATGATTCGTCTGATTGCTCATTGAGCTTGGTTTTTCGTTTCTAAAACATTTGATATATACAAATAGGAAGTTATTTTTATATATTAGGCCTCATATTTATATAAGTAAAATAAAATAATGTATGATATAAATAGAAGATTTGAAAAAATAAACATATTTGATAAAATAAAATAAATTCTGGTATAAAGAAAAGACTTGAGAAAAGAAACATATTAGAAACTAAATATAAAAGCTACAAGTATGCCTCACTTCATTAAAAAAATAACCATTTAAAATACCATAGTCCTAATTAAAGATTTACGGGGCAAAATTCGCCATTATTATACCTGCTAATCGTATAATTTTTTCATCATTAAATCATAAGCCCAGAAAATGAAAAAGATGAAATCTATAAGAGATAGATAAATGCACAGATATATTACACACATGTATTAAAAAAATACATAAAGATATAGATAATATAGTGGTTTTACACATTTATTTTCAAAACTCATCACAAAATAAAAACTCAAAAAAAGAAAAAAAAAGAAAAAATGTAGACGTATAATTTTTTGGTTATTAAATCATAAGCCCATAAAATGAAAAAAAAAAAAATTACAAAAGATAGATAAACGCATAGATGCATTACACATATGTGTCTGAAAAATACATAAATATATAGATGAATACAGTGATTTTGTAGATACTCATTTTCAAAACACATCACAGAATAAAAACTAAAAAAAGGAAGAAAAAAGTGACGCTCAGTAAACTTTTAAAAAATGGAAAAGAAAAATGTAGAGGTTTTCAGCGGGGACAGCAAACCTAAAGAGACAAAAAAAAGGAAAAAAATTATTGTTGAATGAACAATAATTTGAGAGGTTAGCTTCTTATATAATAGTGATAAAGGATTAAAGGACTATGATAATTATCATTGTACATTCAACATTTGCTTATATATTATTATATTTATCCTTGTTATTTTGCTGCATTAGTTTTTACTTATATATATAAGTAACTGGGTGCACCATAAGTCTCTTTTTATTGATAGTGGACTACCGAGACACCTAGTAATTTTTCTGAAAATTGATCTTTCTTTCCTTGTGTAGAAGGGTTTAAAGAGTTTTGATCCCGATACACCTGATTTCATTGTTATAAAGACACTCGATGTAAGTAGTACAACCTCTTCAACTAATTTATATGACCTTACATGTGGGTCCATGAAACTAGTGGAGGAAAATGTTGAGAAATGTGTGAATTAGAATAGACGATAAAGGATATTAAATTAGATAAGACAAAGAGATTTGCTTATGGTTAGTGCGGTCACGTAAATTGAATTTCGGGGATATTTACATGAGTTTCTTGTTATTAATGCATTTAAAAAGGTTGATAATGTGCTCAATTAGAGATAGGTGAGAAGGTCTAATTAAGTAGGATTAACTAGCTTCGAGAGAAGTAGTTGATTAATTACGTGAAATTTGATCATTATTAAGATTGGTTTTTGTTGAATAAATGAATGGGTAGCTTGGAGAATCAATGGCGGTGAAGTTGTGAGTATCGAGTTTATAAAAATCTTCAAGAAACTTTCAAAATCACCATATTAATTCTTAATTGCTTATTTTACTAGTTTTTATTTTTATTTACTTACTTGCTCTCAAAGCAACTCAAAATTTCGATTGTTTCAACTAAAACGTGAGTTGGGTCTTTAATAGTTAAATCTTTTCTCATGGGACAACAACCTGGACTCAAGCAGATTGCACTCATATTTCTAATGAACAAGTTTTTGACGCCGTTGTTGGCGACTAAATTTAATATTGATAGTATTTGATTTTGCTTTAGATTGAAACTTTATTTTATTTTTACAGATTTGCATGCGTGGGAGTGGAATGAGACTTACAACCATACGACCCAGAAATTGAAAGAACTTTCAGAGCTAGACGCAGGCAACAAAAGTTTGTGCAAAGGATGGCTGAAGTGAGAGGTGATAATGATAATCAAGTCACTCCAGGTAATGGTAATCAAGTTTTCCCAAGGAATGAGCCAACTACGAACGCAAATAGACCATTGAGGGAGTACATCATGCCCACCATTAGAAATAACTTGACTTGCTTAGTTAACTGTAGTAAATTATAAGATCAAGCCAATGACTATCCAATGAGTCCAACAAATGGTGCAGTTCAATGGTTTGTCAGAAGAAAATATGAATGAACATCTAAGGAAGTATGAAGAGATATGTTGGACGTTTAATATGAGTGGAGTACTGGCTGAGGCAATAAAGATGGAACTATTCTCCTTATCCTTGATTGGTAAAGCCAAAACTTAGTTTTATTCATTGCGAGAAAACTCAATCACTACCTGGGCTAATCTGGCACCAAAGTTTATGAATAAATTCTTTCTACTGGGGCAGAGTATTGAAAATTAGTAGGAAGATCACATTGTCTAGTTAGAATCAGGGCAAAAGAATATTTGAGGCATGGGAAAGTTATAATGATATGTCAACTAATGAGAACAAGAAACATGCAGATTCAGCAGTTGGGGGTTCACTTATGGACAAGACCTATGAAGAGGTAGTTGAAATTTTTGAAAAGATGGCTGCTAATAGCTATCAATGGTATTTAGATAGAATGATGTCTCGAGCCAGAGTTCATGAAGTGAATGCATTCACATCTTTGCCTGCACAACTTGTAGCTTTGGTAAAAAAAAAGTTGACAGCCTTACAAAGCCATTGGTTAATACGGTTTAGTCTTTAGCCATATGTGACATAAGTTGTGCAAATCATACTATTGTTGTTTGCCTAGTTTTCTCTGCAAACATACCTGAGGATGAACAAGTTATGTTCGTGGGAAATAATCAAAGGCAACAAACTGGCCATCTGCTCAAACTTATAACCAGGATGGCGCAATCACTCTAATTTTTCATGGAGAGATAACTAACAAGAGGTGAGACCAGCGGGTTTTAATCAACAATCGGAGAGGAAGAGCCAATTGGCAGATATGTTCAGTAAACATATGGAGGCAAATAATCAATTCGTACAAAAAAATGAGCATACTTTTCAAAACCAAAATGCAGCCATAAAGAACTTGAGACTCCGAAGAGCCAAATAGCTTTGGATATGGCGAGAAGAGCACCAGGTATTTTTCCTAGTAATAGTGAAATGAATTCAAAAGAACAGGTGAAGGCCATAAAAATAAGGAGCGGTTTGCAATTGCTAGAAATCTAGATGAAAAAGTCAGCTAAAAAAGAGAGTGAGGAGCAAAAGGTGGTTGAAGAAGAAATAGATCAATCTGTGAAGAAGGAAAAAACAGATGAGAAAATCAAGTCAGATAATCGAGACAGGAAAGCTCCATCACCGATCAAAGCATATGTGCCTAATCCCCTATCTCCAAAAGATTCAAAAAAGCAAATTGGACAAACAATTTGGAAAGTTTCTTGAAGTTTTCAAGAAACTACATATCAACATTCCGTTTGCAGAAGCCCTTGCATAGCTGCCCATCTATGCAAAATTCATAAAGGAGATTCTCTCCAACAAAAGAAAGCTGGAGGAGCATAAAACGGTCATGTTAACTGAGGAGTGTATCACAATTATTCAGAAAAGCTACCTCTTAAGTTAAAAGACCTAAAGCGTTTAAAATACATTGCACAATTAGTTTAATTTACTCTGGTTTAGCTTTATATGACTTAGGTGCAAGTATCAACTTAAATGCCTTTATTTGTGTACAAGAAACTTGCATTGGGAGAATGTAGGCCAACAACTATTTCTTCGCAACTGGCAGATCGATCAATCAAGTATCCTCAGGGTATCATTGAGTTTGTTGTGATTAAAGTGGATAAATTCATATATCCAGTGAACTTTATTATACTGGATATAGAAGAAGACAAGAAGATTCCAATCATCTTAGGTGTTCTTGAAGGAAAATTAATTCTAAGGATGGATAACAAAGAAGTCACTTTCAGCATATATGAGGCTATAAAGCATTCTTCGTCCACTGATTCTTGCTTCTAAATTGATAGCATCGACTGGGCAATAAAGGAAATTTTTTAAAGAAATCTTCATACAGAGCCTCTTGAAGCTTGTCCTGTGCACTTTGAAACTACAAAAGCTGAAAAACCAGAAATAACAGAGATGGTACATCACATGGATGTTCTACCTTCTATAGCACGTAAGAGGGAATGGCACTATGAACCACTAGGAGAAGCTTTTGAGAAATTCTCACCTTCTATTGAATCTCTACCCACTCTTAAGTTGAAACATCTTCTTAGTCACTTGAGGTGTGCATTCTTGAACGAGTCTTCTACTTTATTGGTTATCATCTCAAATCATCTTATTGAGTTAGAAGAGGATAAATTACTTCGGGTATTGAGGGAACACTGGACATCTATTGCTTGGACTATAGTCGATATCAAGGGAATCAGTCCTTCACTTTCTCAACACAAAATCTTGATGGAAGATAACTCGAAACTATCTATTAAAAATCAACGCAGATTAAATTCTACTTTGAAAGAGGTAATAAGAGCTAAGATTGTCAAGTTGCTTGATGCTGAAATTATTTATATAGTGCTTGGGTTAGTCCTATACATGTGGTGCCCAAGAATGGAGGAATTACAGTGGTAAAATATCAGAATAATGAGCTAATTCCTACAAGATCAGTTACAGGATAGAGGGTATGCATTGATTACTGGAAATTAAACAATGCAACAAGAAATGATCACTTTTCTTTGCCCTGCATTGATTAGATGTTGGAAAAGCTACCAGAGCATTCACATTATTGCTTTTTGATGGATATTCGGGTTACAACCAAACACCTATTGCACCAGCTAATCAGGAGAAAACAACTTTCAAATGCCCCTATGGTACTTTTGCTTACAGAAGAATGCCATTCGGATTATGTATGCACATGCCACTTTTTAAAGGTACATGATGGCTATCTTCTCACATACGGTGGAGAGATTCATTGAGGTATTTATCGATCACTTTTTGGTGTTTGGTTGTTCTTTTAATGAGTGTCTCCATAATTTATCCCTTATACTCAAATGGTGCAAAGAAACTAATCTTGTGTTCAACTGGGAAAAGTACTGCTTCATGGTAACGGAAGAAATAGTTTTGGGACATCGTATCTCTGAACTTGGTATAGAGATCAATAGGGCAAAGATTCGAGTGATAGAGAAACTATCTCCACCAATTTCAGTTAAGGGAATTCAGCGTTTTCTTGGTCATTGCGGGTTTTATAGAAGATTCATCAAGGATTTCTAAAAAATCACAAAGCCTGTATGCATGTTGTTAGAAAAGATGTGCTATTTAATTTATCTGAAGAGTATCTCATGGCTTTCAACACTCTAAAAGAAAATTAATCTCAACCCAGTGATTGTCGCACTATATTGGAGTTTATCGTTTGAAATTATATGTGATGCAAGTGATTAAGCTGTAGGAGCAGCCTTGGGACAGCGAAGAGATAAAGTATTTCATGTGATTCATTATGCTAGCAGAACTCTTAACAGTGCTCAAATTAATTATACCACTACTGAAAAAAGAGTTGCTAGCAGTCGTCTTTGCCTTTGATAAACTTCGTGCATATCTCATTGGATCAAAGGTAATTGTTTACACTGATCATTCTTTTTTGAAATATCTTTTTGAGAAAAAGGAATCTAAGCCACGGTCGATCAGATGAGTATTACTTCTACAAAGGAAGCAACCAGATGAATATTTAATTGAGGAAATTAACGAAGATTTCCAAATGAACAACTATTGCATGTAGAAAAAGTTCTATAGTTTGCTGATTCTATGAACTACTTGGTTCAGAAAGTTATTCCACTAGATTATTCTTATCAAGGACAGGAAGAAGTTCTTCTGTAATTTGAAATTTTATTATTGGGAAGAATCATATCTTTACTGAAGAGGTCTATTCTTGAACGTTACCTTGTGACAGTCATCATGGGCCTACAAAAATAGCTATAATGCTCCAATATGGTTTCTGTTGGCCCACCTTGTTCAAAGATACTTTTTGTTTTCTTAAGGCTTGCGACTGGTGCCAGCGCACTGAAAATATTTATTCAATATAGGAGATGCCTTTGAACAATATTTTGGAGGTGGAGATATTTGATATTTGGAGCATTGACTTCATGAAATCGTTTCATCTATCTTATAATAACAGGTATATTTTAGTTACAGTTAATTATGTGTCCAAGTGGGTTGAGACCAAAGCATCGCCTGCTAATGATGCTAAAGTCGTGGTTGAATTTGTTAGAAAAAACATCTTTACTAGATTTAGGGTACTACGAGTAAATATTAGTGATGGGGGCTCTCACTTTAACAAGAAGTTTTTTAAAGCAATATTGTCAAAATATGGAGTTCATCACTGAATGGCCATAGCCTATCATCCTTAAACTAGTGGGCAAGTGGAGACATCAAATAGATAGTTGCAGAACATTCTTGAAACAACTATCAACTCATCAAGAAAAGATTAGGCTAAAATGTTAAATGATGCATTATGGGTATATCAAACAGCCTTTAAAACACCAATTGAAATGTCAGTATACCAACTTGTGTTTGGAAAATCTTGTCACTTGCTAGTTGAATTGGAACATAAGGCATATTAGACACTTAAGCAACTGAATTTGAATATGAAAGCAGCGGAGGAAAAGAGATGTCTGCAGCTGAATGAGCTAGATGAATTCTGACTAGGTGCTTATGAGAATGCTTCTATTTACAAGAATCGGACAAAAAGTGGTACGACCGCCAAATTCAAAAAAGAGAATTCAAAGTAGGGGATCAAGTTTTGCTCTAAAATTCTCGGTTGAAACTCTTTTCAGGAAAACTAAGGTCAAGATGGTTAAGTCTATTCACAATTGCTCAAATTTTTCCCTATGACACGTTTGAACTCTATCATCCTAAAAAAGAAAGCTTCAAAATCAATGGACAATGCTTTAAGCACTATTTTGAGACCGATTTTTTGAAAGAATTGTTGGTCATTGCAGTACCGATGTAGCTTCTGACACAGTCAGACTCGGAACTATAAGCAAGCACTTGCTGAGAGACAACTAGCCTGCTAACTTCGTTCATTTTTATTTTGTTGTCTTTTTTGCACTTTATAATAATTACATGCATAATAAGTTTAGGAATATGCGCTTTATTTTGAATGTTAGGATTTATATGTTAATTGTTTAAAATTTTTGTACATCGTCCTTTAAAAAAAAAATTTTCGAATCAAAACAGCACATAACCGAAATGAATAATTCTATGTAGCACTAGTGGTGTTTGACACCAGTCTAGGTGGCATCTAATGTGACATTAAATGATAAGTAAAATTAAATTGAGTAAATAAATAACTCATTTAATTTAACTTATCATTTAATACCCCGTTAATATAATATCAATCACGACTGGTGCTACGTAGCATTAGTCAAAGAAAATCCCCCCAAGCGCCGGCACGCGTACAGTCCCCCCCCCCCCTCTCTTCTCTGCCTCGCCTCTGCTTGTTCTGTGTTTTCAATCCTTCGCAACACCAAAACCCCAATTTGGCCTACAATCAAAGAGTTAGCTAGCTAGAAAGCAAGTGGCTTGCATTTTGCTGGATTAAAACTCGACTTTTCTCATTGAATTCGATCGATTCTTCGAGGTAAGTAAAAAGAACTTGAGTTGTAAAAGTACGTGTGAGGTAAAACTACTTGCATTGCTCGATTCTGAACAGGGAATGTTGCATCCTTGTCTTAAATGAACTTTAAAATCGAATTTGTGATGTGCAATAGAGCTGAAAATTCGTCCCTACCCCCTCCATGATCGAGCGAGCTGCTCGGATTTTCTTTGGATTTTTGGCTTGAAATTTTTGTGTTTTCTTCATGCTTTGAGCTGTAGTAGAAGATGAGATAGGATGTATGCCATTTGTGCATCTGAATGAACGGCCTGAAATCCCAGCTTTGGCTCCCATACTGATTGCTAAAACCCGCCTTCTATGTGCTCGATGAGATGCCTGCATGAGTGTTTGGTGTTCCTTTTGCCTTGAATTTTTGTGGATTTCCTTAAACATTATGCAATGTAATGGATGTCTTGGTGATCAAACGGACTTATGCATGGTTAATAGTTGTCATGACTTAGCAAAAGGAAATTTGGGGGCTGTTTTAACCAGTATAGGCAGCCACTGCCTATCACATTCGGCCCCCTCTCGTTGTGCGTAAATAAGCTCCAATTGCCCTGAAATTTTATGTGAAGCAAGTCTAATATGAGCACTTTCAATCCCCAAAAGATAACTAGGTAAAACTTCTCTTGCGTGCATGTTATTCCCAGTTGAAATTGGGGCTATGCAGTAACCTCACTGCTGGGCACCAACTACTTCCCCTTCCCGTTTGCCCTATTTCAACTCCGTTTGGTGTGAAATTTGTATATGATGCAGTATACATTGTGTAGTTTCATATGTCTAAAGATGGCTCAGTAAAAATTGTGAATTTCAGCAAGTTACTTGGAGTGGACTTATGACCTGTTTTCAACTTAAAATCCTTTGTTTTGGTGTCTTATGTCTCAACTTCATATATCCTCATGTTTCGACATGTTTTGACATTATAAGTCGAACTTTTGCAAATCAAACTCATGGCATCTAAAAGAAAAGGAAAACAGGTAGTAGCACAAGAAGAGCATTCTTGGGTTCATGGGATTATATTAAGGAAAGAAGGGTAATTCTGCAGGCCTTCAAGGACAATAGATTGGGGTAACGTGATTGAATTATGTGGTTACACGAATTATGTCACGGAGCTTTCAAAAGTGAAAATAGTCCAATATTTCTACAAGAACTTCAATCTCAGACATTGAAACTGAAGGGACAAGTGCTACAAGGCGAAGGAACTAAACAGGTCAAAGCTACAGAAAATCCCCCTTTTCAGAACAGACAATATAACCCATATTCCAACACCTACAATCTGGGATAGGGGATCATCCTAACCTCTGTTATGGAAACAGACCCCAGAACTTCTTTCCAAATCCCCAATCGGGGCAATTCCTACTAAGGCCTCTACTACCACCTCAAAATTCTGATATGTCACTAGAAGATATGGTTAAAACTTTGGCTTCTAATACTCTGCAGTTCCAACAGGATACCAAATGCAGCATCTAAAACCTGGAAAATCAATTGAGTCATATGGCAACTGACATAAACCGTTTGGAGGCTCCATCAGGGGGTAAACTACTATCTCAACCCGAAGTGAACCCCAAGAATGCAAGCGCAATGACGTTGAGGAGCGGGAAAGAGATTGAGACTCTTAAACCAGTGAAGCCTGCAAAAGTCAGTAAAGATACATTTAGAGGGACATTGAAAAAGAAGGAATACATGCATCCAGGCCACAGGTAGATGCTAACCCTCCCATTAATATTCAGTCAACTCTTCCTCATTTTCTTAGAAGATTAGCAAAATCAAAGAAAGAAGACAAGGAAAAGGAGATCTTGGAGATATTCAAGAAAGTTGAAGTAAACATACCCCTATAGAATACAATTAAACAAGTGCCAAGGTGCGCCAAGTTTCTCAAGGACTTATTCACTAATAAGAGGAAACTCAAGGGGGATGAAAAGATCAAGATGGGAGAAATTGTCTCAGCTTTGTTTCAAAAGAAGCTATCTCCAAAATGCAAGGACCCATGTATGTTTATTGTAGAATAGGTGGGACAAAAATTAAAAGGCGTTGATATATTTAGGAGTATCAATTAATGTCATGCCTTGCTCTATTTATGCTTCACTATATCTAAATCAACTAAAACAGACAAGTGTCATCATTCAATTAACTAATAGGACAAATCCTTATCTGGACAGAGTAGTTGAATATGTGCTAAGTTCAAGTAAACGGATTGGTTATTCCTGTAGACTTTTATGTTTTAGATATGAATGATGAGACCACCCCTAACTCTACACCTATCTTATTGAGACGACCCTTTTTTTATACTTCACAAACAAAGATAGATGTGCATATGGAAACATTTACCATGGAATTTGATGGGGAAATAATATAATTCAACATATATATAATTCTTTGAAACACGCTGAAGATGCATGTTCTATCTTTGTAATTGATATTATTGATCCTTTTGTGCAAGAAACATTTCAGTTAAGTTGTAGGGATGAATTAGAAGTAGCTATGACTGAGCATCTGGAGATGGGAATAGAGAGAGAGAGAGAGAGAGAGAGAGAGAGAGAGAGATAGAGAGTGAGTTGGCATTCTGCCAAGAATTAAAAAAGACGGTGGTGGCCCTACATTCTTACAACCAGTGCCCAAAGGGTACGTAATTCGCGCTTATTCAATTACCAGAATCTACTAATAGATTGTTACCTTCTATTGTGTGGGCTCCCACATTAGAGTTAAAGCCACTGCCGGGTCACTTGAATTATGTCTATCTTAGAGAAAAAGATACACTTCTAGTGATAACATCAACCAAATTGACACCGAAACAGGAAGACAAGCTGGTGCGTGTCTTAAGAGATTATAAAAGAGCAATTGAGTGGACCATAGCTGACATAAAAGGGATAAGCCCTTCTATTTGTATGCATTGAATATTGCTCCAAGAAGATGTCAAACCCACAAGGTAAGCTCAAAGGAGGTTAAATCTCCCCAATGATGGAAGTTGTGAGAGAAGACATTTTGAAACTCTTAGAGGTTGGGGTGATTTATCTTATTTCTGACAGTAAGTGGGTAAGCCCAGTTCAGGTTGTCTCTAAGAAATCAGGTGTGACAGTCGTAGAGAATCAAGATGGTGAGTTGGTTCCTACCCAGGTACAAAACGGGTGACGGGTATGTATTTACTATAAAAAATAAATTTTAGAACCCGAAAGGACCACTTCCCCCTTTCTTTTATTGGTCAAATGCTTGAAAAGTTAGCTAGGCATTCTCATTATTATTTTTTAAGTGATTTTTTAAGTTATTTTCAAATTGTCATAGCACCTGAAGATCAGGAGAAAACTACTTTCACCTGCCCATTCGGCACGTTTGCTTATCGTAGAATGTCTTTTGAATTGGGTAACGCGTCTGCTACATTCCAAAGGTGTATGAAGAGTATATTTTCTTAGTATATTTACAGTATCATTGAAATTTTTATAGATGATTTTAGCGTTTAGGGTGACTCATTTGATGACTGTCCGGGCAATTTAATTTTGATTTTAAAAAGTTGTATTGAGCTAACCTAGTTCTTAATTGGGAAAAATGCCACTTCATGGTGGAACAAGGCATAGTCTTAGGCCATGTAGTGTCAAGTAATGGAATTAAAGTTGATAAATTTAAGATAGATTTAATATCTGCTTTACCTTACTCTGTCAATGTGTGAGATGTTCGATCTTTTTTTGAATATACATGATTTTATCACAGGTTTATCAAAGATTTTTTAAAGATAACTTTACCTTTATGTAGCTTATTGCAGAAAGATGTGGCCTTTGAGTTTAGTGAGAAATGTAAGCGGGTATTTGACAAATTAAAAGAACTGCTGACTTCACCTCCTATAATTCAACCGTGGGATTGGAACATCTCGTTTGAACTTATGTGTGATGCTAGTGATTATGCGGTAGGGGCAGTTCTAGGCCAACGGATTGAAAGGCAGCTTATGTGATTTACTACGCCTTGAGGACATTGAATGCTGTACAGGCTAATTACACTACGACAGAAAAAGAACTTTCATAAGTTGTTTGTGCTTTAGAAAAATTTCGGTTGTATTTGTTGGCTACTAAAGTAATTGTTTTCATTGATCATGCAACTTTAACGCATCTCTTAGCAAAAAAAAGAGGCAAAACTCAGGCTAATCAGGCAGATACTTTTCCTCCAAAAATTTGATTTGGAGATCAAGGACAAAATATGAGTGGAAAATGTGGTGGCAAATCACCTTAGCTAGGTAATCTGAGAAGAAGATGATATACAAATGAAAGAAGCTTTCCCGGATGAAAGCTTACTTGTAGTGGACGTGGAAACCCCCGGGCATACGGATCTGGTAAACTACTTGGCAATGAAACTACTGCCTATTGGATGGGCTAAGGGAAAAAGAGACACAACGAAGAGAAGGAATTTGAAGAAACACAAGAGGATTGAAGATCAAAGATTTAAAATTTGATATCGACGCGAGCATATAAGGTTAATGCCTCTTCTATCTCGTTCAAGAGGATGTTGATGTCTAAAGATTTGTCTTTCTCTTAACTTGTTATTTAACGTCATTTCTAGTATTGTTAATTGGGATTGTTGTAATATTATACTATTTAAGTATATGATAATTCGGTACTTTCCTTTCGAAAGGATCTTTGATTGATGCATCTATTTATATATTGTTAGAATTAGGTATTCAATACGTGAATATTGTTTCCCCTGATCCATTTGTAGCAACTAGCGATTTTAATTGCTAGGGATATCACAACCTAAGATTACAAAGCAAGCTTGCGATTTTTGGGTGTTAGTCTAACCTATTTTTCTCGTTCTACATATTGGCTTTCCATTAAAGTTGGAGAACTCTTTCTAAGTTGTCTAAGGCTAATAATCTAATTCGAGAACTTATTTGGGTTAGTTACAATTTAAAGAAAAATTCGGTTAATCAGGGCATATCAATACTTAAGGTTAGAAGACCCAGTTGCATGGTAGAAGTACGTTTCAAGAGCTTGATAATTACTAATCTGGACTCAACTAAACCAAGAATTAGGTGTTTCTTTTCATTAATCTTCTCTACTCAGTTTATTAGTTGCATTTTTAACTAGCTTTCAAATTAGTTCATTAATAATTTAACTCAAACCCCTCAATCTCTAGTTAATATTTAATTGCTTGATTTATTCACTGTTCTCTGTGGGTTCGACCTTTACAAGAAACTCATACAAATGTCCCTGAAGTTCAATTTAGGTGACCGCATTAACCACAAGCAAACTCTTTGTTTTGTTTAAAGTAATGTCATTTATCGTCTATTCTAATTTATGGATTCATCTCTCGAGTTCAATATAAACAAATACATATCCACCCACTGAGCTCTGATAGGTGAAAACAATGCAAAACAACAATAAAGAATTAACTAGAAACCAATTTTTACAAGTTGAATCAACGAACTAGCAACTAAGGTTCACAACGGGGCTATATCGTTCGTCTGAAGAAAAGAAGCTTAGTTACTTGTCAAATTGATAAAATTAAGTATAAAAGAGTAAGAAAACATAACCAGATTTTGATAAATAAGGCTGGAGAAAAAGAGTATTGCATCAATATTCTTCAAACTCGAACTTTTCTTCTAAAATTGAATTCAAACTTCAATAATAATCTTAAAGAAACTAAGTATTTCAATGTATATGTGAATGTACGTCTCAAAACTAGGTTAGACCTCTATATATAAGATCTAAGAAAATCTAATAAAAGAATAAAATTCGTGTACTAAATTTATCATAAAGAGAATTCTAGATAAAATAGAAAAATTACAATTTTTCGTGAAAATATAACCATGGGGCCGCATAAAGAATCTATGAGGCCGCATGAAATTTATGTCGTGTATTCTGCTTCCCTAGCATGCGGTCGCCTTGGCCATATGGAACAAATGTGTGCCACCACACAAATTTGACCTCTTCTGGAGTTGGCCCTACATGGAAGCATGGGATAGACCCATGCGGCTACAATTTTTTCTCTCTCTGAAGTTGATTCGATCTAGCGCACCACGGCCACATGTTTCTTTGGCTATTTTTTCCTCTACCGTATGTGGCCGCATGGTTGTAAAATGCAGCCACATACCATCTCGGCGCATCAATTTCATCCTTCAGCTTTCAACGTCATTCGTCTTGACACCCAAACTTTATAATTTGTGAGATCGATCCAAACTTGTCCCAACTTGATTTCCTTTTAGATTTTAACCTATAATTCACCAATTCAAACGTAAGTAGGAATTTTTAATCACAATATCACCTAACTAACAACACATATAAGGGATTTAAACATCACAAATAAATACTTATCAGATATATACATAGGTTCTTTTCATTATAGAAACATCTAGTGTCTTCGGATAAAATTCAAGACTTAAAAATTGGTTTCTAGTTAATTTTTTATGATTGTTTTATATGACTTTCACTTATTTGCCCCGTAGATGGGTGAATATTTATTGGTTTGTGTTGATCTCGAGAGATGAATGCATGAATTATATTAAGTGAAAAATTAAAGGACATTAGTTTAGATAAGACGAAGAGATTTGCTTGTGGTTAGTGCGATCACATAACTTAAACTTCAATGATGTTTACATGAGTTTCTTTGTAACATCCCATAAAATTTCAAAAACGTCATAGTTGTATTTTGATGGTGATTGAATCATTTCTCGAGTTACGTCAGCTATAGTAATCGGTTAGTAAATTTTTCAATAAGTTAGTTGATTTTAACGTTCCACAAAAATCCTAAAAGAATGCCCTAGTGTGTTTTGACTAAGTTTTGTATCAACTACTTCAATCGGTTAATAAATTTTGCTCAAAAGAATGCCCGAAACAAAAATATGGTGTTCGATTAGCATGATCTAAAAAGATAATAACCTAATTGTAGAATTACATTAAGTAGAAGGACTCCTTAAGGAATAAATGAGTGATCTATAAAGAGACACTTGGCCATTTGGAAAATAATTACATGAATAAAAGTTGGAAAACACTTGGCACACCTTGTGGGCAAGAAAATTTCCAAGCTTCCAATTGAACTCCTTTCTATTGGTTAATTGCAAATTTATCTAGGGACAATTGGCCACTTTTTCATATGTGGAATCCAAGATTTTTCTTTAATTTATCTAGGGACAATTGGCCACTTTTTCATATGTGGAATCCAAGATTTTTCTTTAAAATAACTAAGAAATTTATCCATAAATAGGGAAGGCCATAGAACACTATGCAAAACTCCCCAAAACATTCTCTTTGCACTTGAAATAAAGTTCTCTCCATACATATAAAGAATTCCCACTTAGAACATCACTTTGATTAAGAAATGTCAAGATTTTGAAGGTGTTTCTCTACTTAGAATTGCCAAAGAATCCTTGAGAAAAAACAAGACAAAAAAGTGAGTAACTAATATTTTAATTTCCTTTAGCATGCACGAATTTTAAAGAAGGACATGTATTTTGGTGCACTACTATAACAAGAAACAAAATGTTTTATTGCATTTAAATCACTAGTATTATCCTACCAGTTTTGTATTGGCTTTGCTTTGTTTTGTTTCCATACTATGAACTATCTAATGATTCCAAGATAGGGATGATTATATGGACTTTGTTTTGTATTTGAATGCTCTTTTCTTGAAATTCCGGTAAGGGTAAACTAGAATTGAATGTGGATCCACTCAATATTATGTTGCCATGAGCAAATTGGCATTGGACAATATAATGGCGCTACAGGTAGTAAGTAATCTAGTGATTGAGCCCTCTTGTGCATTCAAAAGTTATGTTTCTTGAACTTATGATTAAAAATGATTTCTTGCAACGAAGAGGCAAATCAAAATATTGTGTTACTCACTAGGTACATTTTACTCACTCCGTGACTTTCCATTTTGTAGATGATCAGTCGAAAAGTTTATAAACAAGCCGAGGAGTGGAGCATGTCCTCAGATCAAAGTAGAATATTGTATGTGGTGGAAACCGACTCGTGGATTTACTACGAGGACGCACCATGTTTCCTCATGTATTTGGGAACCACTTATTAATATATTTTGTGCTTACACACATGCCCACTTGTATCATGATATGTTAATGATGGATAAACCAATATGTTTTGCTTAATGTAGCGGTCTAAAAAGATGGTGATAGTTGGGAGGATAAATATGAACATAGGTATATACATATATAAGGAAAAAAACTTAGCATGTAACATAAGGACAAAAGGAAGACTTTTGTATGGATTGGAAGCCGAATTTTCTATGTAAAGGCTTTCAAATCCTTTGTTTCGGGTAAGTTGAGCAATAAAATGTCTTTATAGTTTATCGTGTGTGTGCTTAACCTCCTATTTTAATTTAGGCATGAAAAGCAAAGGAATTTGCCAAGTCAACCGCCTTGTTAATCTAACTTAAGATAGAATATAACAATTAAGAAATATTACAATGACTACTTGAAATTAAATGACTTATTAGGTTGTCACGTCTCGTCCCTCATCAATATTATAATTTTAATAAGGCAATACAAGTGCTTCCGCTGCTAAATAAAAGTAACAACTCAATAATAATAGAACAATGGGGGCGTGACATTCTTGTTATTAATCTACTTAAGAGGGTTAATTATACGCTCACTTGGAGATAGGTGATGAGGAATAATTAAGTAGGATTAACTAACTTCAAGAGGTGTAGTTGATTAATTACGTGAAATTTGATCGTTAACTAAAATTTGTTTTTGTTGAAGTAATAAATGGGTAGCTAGGGTATCAATGGTGGTGAAGTTGTTAGTTCCAAGTTCATAAAATCTTGAAGAAACTTTCATAATCAACGTAGTCATTCTTAATTACTTATTCTGTTAGTTTTTACTTTTATTTATTTATTTACTTTTAAAATAACTCTAAATTTCAATCGTTTCAACTAAAGCGTGAATGGGGTTTTCGATTATATATTTAAATCTTTCATCGTAGGAGGATAACTCGGACTCATTGTCCACTTTATTACTTGTTCAACCTATGCACTTGCTGATTTCATACATATATTTTTAGCAAACATATGTGACTTTTCCTCCTTATATATTATTGTCTGAGTTTAATGAGCTTTTTTTGTCAGATTATTTGACTTCGAGACCAAAATTAGTAAGAAAACTTAGCCTAAACGCTATTTATTTATCCTATTTTCAATATAACACGTGAAATTCATCTGCATGAAAGGAAACATAAATGTGTCTTCTCTCTGGCTCTCCCAATTAACAGTAGTGTGAAGTCCTTCCTTGTTTTTTTCTGGGCACCCAAGAAAAAGCAAGCCTAGCCATCGACTATGTATTTAGAGCCCTACGAAAAGGCATGGAATTTACGAACACCCTATTTCACGAATTTTTCTAAATCTTTTCTCTACTATATACTTGGTCAAAGTCAAAATTATTAGGTCAAAGTCCAATCCATTAAATGGTTAAAGTAGATAAATGAATTATTAGAGAGTTTTTATGCAAACTTTATTGAGTCAAGGGCTAAGTTGCATTACTTATAAGTTGGGGCTTAAGTGCAATTTAGTATACATGTTAGATGTCTTGCAATTGAAAATTACACAGATCAGCACACGCACATCGCTTAGCAGAAAGGGAAGAATTAAATAGGAGGGGAAAAATAGAAAAGGAAAAGAAAACAAAAAGGAAGGAAAAAAAGGGAGAAGAATTGAGGGTTTTGTACTTTGATGGCTTGGTTTGGCACACAAGCTTCTAATTTCTTCCACAAATTCGAAGAGGTAAGTTAAGAGGTGATTTCTAGAGTTTATGTATTTTGTAATAGATGTTAAGTTTATAGCTTATTTTTATGAATTGGGGCTTAATAATTGTTTTCTATGTCGTTAGAAGGATGAATTTTTAATCTTACAATTTCCATGACATATTATTATGAGATTTTCATAAGTTTTAGATATGAAAATTGGAGATTCTATGGATTATAATTGGTAGAGGTGATTTATATCATAACTAGACTTCTACCCGTGCGTTGCACGAATAGAGTTCTAAAGAAATTTCATACATAAAATATAATATAACTGTACTTGTGAAACTTAATGTCATAAAGAAACTGAAAAATACACCCTGTATGGAATTAATGTGCATCATATATTTTTAAGTAGTATACAATCAATTCCTTATTTTGTTGACATAGTTTTAAATTATTATTATTAATCAATCGATATCTCGATAAACCAATAATTTTTTTTATTAATTATATATTTAGTTTCAAAACTTGATAGCATAATTATATATTTAGTTTCACACCTGTGTATTTACGAATATACTGTATATGCTTAACAACCATGCGTTTTATGGATATATTATAGTGACAAAGTAAAATACAATAGAGTATGAGAATATAAAATCATGAAATTATACAATCGAACAAAGCAAAATTGAAATTTATTTGGCAAATATGAGATATATCTAACCAAAATGTAATACGTAGATAGAAACTCAAAATAAAAATATTAAATTAAATTATTAAAAGGAAAAATATAATAATAAGGAAAAATTATAATAATAACATTGAAATTTCGATTGATATATTATCTATTTTCATGTAATTAAAATTCATTAGTCAAGTATAAGATATAGCTAACCAAAATATAACATGTAGATATGGTCTCAAAATAAAAATATTAAATTAAACAGTTAAAAGGAAAAATATAATAATTGAACCAATAATTTTTTTTACTAATTTCTATTTTTTATTTCCTTTGAAGACAATGAAATCCGATAGTATTATATATTAGTTTCACACTCATGTGTTTCACAGATAAAATACGTTTCACGGACATATTATGCTGACAAAATAAAATACAATGGAGTAGAAGAATATAAAATGAGAAAATTACACAATCAAATAAAGTAAAATTAAAATCTATTAGGCAAATATGATATTTATCTAACGAAAATATAATATATAGATAGAGTGCCAAAAAAGTATTAAATTAAATGATTAAAAGGAAAAATATAATGATAAGGAAAAGCAATATTAAAATCAAGATTGATATATTATCTATTTTCATGTAATTCAAATTTATTAGGTAAATGTGAGATATATCTAATCAAAATGTAATATGTAGATAGAGTTTCAAAATATAAATATTAAATTAAATGATTAAAATGAAAAACATAACAATAAGAAAAAATAATAAATGAACCAATAATTTTTTTAATTAATTTTTATTTTTTATTTCCTTTAAAGGCAATAAAACTCGATAGTATGATCTATATTAGTGTCACACTCGTATATTTATGGACTACTATGTTAAACACTTGTACGTTTCATGGATATATTATATTGAAAAAGTAAAATATAATATATTAAGAGAACATAAAATCATGAAATTATACAATCAGACATAATAAAATTGATTAAAATGCAATGTGTAGATAGATTTATGAAATAAAAATATTAAGTTAATATATAGATATAGTCCTAAAATAAAAATATTAAATGTAATCTATAGATAGATTTTTGAAATAAAAATATTAAATTAATATATAGATAGAATCCCAAAATAAAATATTAAATGTAATATGTAGATAGAGTTCTGAAATAAAAATATTAAATTAATCGATTAAAAGGAAAAACATAACAATAAGAAAAAATATAATTAATGAAGAATTAATTTTTTTATTAATTCTTATTTTTTATTTCATTTAAAGGCAATAAAACCTTATAGTATAATCTATATTAGTTTCACACCCATACATTTACAGACTACTATGTTTAACAGTCGTTCGTTTCATGGACATATTATATTGAGAAAGTAAAATATAATATATTAGGAGCACATAAAATCATGAAATTATACAATTAGACATAGTAAAATTGATTAAAATGTAATATATAGATATAGTTTTGAAATAAAAATATTAAATATAATATGTAGATAGAGTTTTGAAATAAAAATATTAAATTAATATGTAGACAGAGTTTAAAAATGAAAATATTAAATTAATTGATTAAAATGAAAAGTATAACAATAAAGAAAAATATAATAATAATATAATAATTACATCATCAATTGGTTTTTAAAGGAATCCGACAATGAGCGAGAAAATCCTTTGTAATTGAGCCCACAATCAAATTGAACTAGATAAACTGTTGATTAATATATATATATATATATGGTAGTGAAAAATAAGTAGATAATGATTTAGAAATTTTATATTGTGGATTTCTTTTTAATGCATATATGAATGTGGGTATCGTGTCCTAAAGACACCATAGATTGAAGTCCTATGCCTAAGTAGATGATGAGTTGGAAAGAAGTTGTGCCCGTTCCTTCCACCTCTCCTCCCAAAATTCTGACAACAATTCCACATATCCCTGCCCCAAAATTCAACCGGCCCCGCAATTTAAAAAAAAAAAAAAATCCACAAAACCCGTCTACGCACCCTCCCCCAAAATATTTTGTTTGAAAACTTAATAAAATTTTATTTAAAAACTCATCAATAAGTTTAATCTATGAATAATTATAGTTAGATTAAAAAAAAACAAAAAGAGTGATAAAATTGACATGTATTTTACGTGATTAGCATTGATATAAATGTGATGTGATGTGCTGAAAAATAAGATTGTGTTACATGTCAGTTTTGTTAGAATTTTTGTACATGATTTTATTTAAATAGCACAAGTCTTAATTTAATTATTCGAATAACTGTCACAATAATTATAAACTCACATTTCAAATCGAAGATCTTGTGTGTATATTTAAAAAAAAAACTTAATTTAATTTCCAAATACATTTTCTACATTAAAAAATTAGATCAATGAGCTAGTCTAGCGATTAAGGACTTAGCTCCTTTCTGGGTAGTCTCGGGTTCTAATCCCATCATCCCTTCCCCTCCATCCCCTTTGTATAAAAAAAAAAAATTAAAAAACATTCATGTTCACATTTTTCAGAATTGTTATTTGTTTCTCAACTTCAGATATTCTATAGAGTCTATTAGACACGATCTATGGTGTACGAAACTTACAAGGGGAAAAAATCACATTTGAAATATTCATTCTTTACTTAAAAAAACTAAAAAAATTGCAAACATGTGACAGAATTTCACGGCATAACAATAAATGATTACCGACTTTCATATAAGGATGTACATGTATAATTTATAGGTTTATTTGGTAACCAACTATAATAATTAGATTCAAACATAGCTGATGTAATTTTTTTTTTTTTTGGTTACAAATTACTTCGATGAACTTGCCAATGACATATTTACGACATTCGAAGTTAAAATTGTTTCCTGTCTTTTTCCTTACCTCTTTAGCATGCTTTTGTTAGTACAACATATATTGCATTACAAGACATGATTAAATAACAAAATTCGAGTGTAAATCAATGGAAATTTTAGCAACGTTAGCCCTATAATACTGAATTTACCGCTCTGAGCAAACAAAATAAGCCTGAAAACATCTGTCACTACCACATCCATTACTCCATCACAAAAACAGTGTTTATACAAACATTATCATGTATCATCAAAATTTATGAGCAATAATTCCTACATTAGAGATATAGATGACTTTGGTTCCATTAGCTGTTGAATATCATGTCACTTCCAAAAAATTTCTTTCATCTTTAAAATCCATTCCTCCACAGTTGTCTTTGTAAAAATTATACTTAATAGAAATACTGAAAATTGAAAATTCCCTCTTTCTCATGTGATTATCCTCTACAAAAATATTATTCCTTCAGATTTAACTATAAATGTCAAAGAACAAGAAATTCCATGCAAAGAACGAGACTAATAAAACTGTGGAGGAAATGAAAAACACAACCTAAAGTGATAAAAAAAAGAGGTTATCTTCAACAGATAATTTTCTTCGTGGCGTCGCTGGCGTCCGCTGACTCTACTGGCGACTAGGGAGTACGGCGTTCGGCTATTTTTGATCAAAATGCTATGAAACCTGGTTGGTGATGAGGGAGTACAACTTGTGAAACATCGTCGGTGGATGTTGTGGTGGTTGGCTGGTGGCACGGTGGTTGGTGGTGCGGTTGGGTTGGGATTTAGGGTTAGAGAGGGATAGAGAGACCCAAGACCACAGAATAAGACTGTGGGTTTTGCGGGGGTGGGTACGTGGGCGATTTTGACTTTTTATTTTCACGTGGGTCCAGCTGAAATTTGGGGAAGGGGGAATTGGAATAGATGGACGGCTGACTGTGGTCTTTCCAACTCATCCTTGACCTAAGTGTAGGATGATTGGCTTCTTTGCTGACTGTGCTCTTTCCAACTCATCCTCAACCTAAGTGTAGGACTCCACTCTATGGTGTCCTTAGAGCATCTCCAATGCATAATGTACTTTGCTACTGAGATGGCAAGGAAATGGAAGGAGGTTTCTTTTTAGAGATGGCAAGGAAAAGGAAATAGACCGAGGGACACTCCAATGCAGTGTCAAAATAAGCATTAAAAAAATATAAGAAAGGGACAGGAACGGACTCCGATGCAGTTCCCAGAAGTGTTGTATATTTGTTTATTGGAAGAAATCCAAGCAATGCTGAGACACGAAGTTGCACCCAGGGTCTCAAAGCAGACCCTCTGCCAGACCCACCCAATCTTCTTTTTTCCCCTGCCAATTTAGCTTCACCTGGTCCATGTCATTGTGCATTGGAGATGGGATTTTTGGCCAAAAAGTGCATTTGCTTGTATGGAATGAATTTCACCTCCAATTCACCCAACCATTGGAGATGCTCTTAGGACACCATAGAAAATCCAGTTGGAAGTCATGCTGTGATTATACTTAAGAAGTGGTTTAAGAATATGAGTGATATTTAACAATGGGTAGTTGTGGAATGTTAGAAATAAGTTGAAGGTTGTAATCTGTGAATTTTGGTGTTGTCGCATCTTCGATGGATTTATAACGGCACAATAAGTAATTGTACATTCTCATTATTTCAGGTGGTGACTGGGATGTTGGGAAAGCCTATCAGCCACAGTAGATTGTAGCTATAAATTCAGTGTGTAGAAAAATATTTTTTTTCAAATTATTTAGCATGCTTTTTCATAATATTTTAGTAAATGTTTAGTTATTAAACTAAAATTAAGCATGTTTCATTGCTATATTATTATATAGAATTCGATGAAATATCTAACTATGTTATTATGTTTGAAGTGAGATTTTAAAGGGAAAAAATAATTATTACTATGTTAGAAATTTTAAGAAAGCATGTTATGAATAATCATTGTTAAAACTACCAAAGTATCTACGTGATCTTTACCTGCTCTGCATCGGTGTGATTAGTTCCAGAGTGTATTGAAAACTTTTAGTGATTTACCCGCTCTACATTGTGTGATGAGTTCCACAGTGCATGACCAGTTATATATAAGTGTTGGGACCCTTCGTCATACATACACAGGTTTTGGGCTGTGTATGGTGGTGTTAGCCTTTGAAGCTTGCTCTGTGCGTGTATGACTAGCTATTCAGTTATTCAATTATCAGCTATCACTCGGTTCTGAATACTGTGCCTTGTATATTGAGATTACTCTGTACATGTGTTACTGCTTAGTGGTACTTTTGATGCGTATTTTCTGTATTATAAGTAATTATCTAAGTTTCAGCTTTAATGACTCAGTTTACAGCCTATTCAAAAATTACATGTTTCAACTCTAGTTTTCAAATTCTATTCATGATATCTTTGGCATTTGCATGATTCACTATTTCAATTATATAAGTTAATAAGAAAAGTTTCAAATATTTCAGTTATATCTATTTATCAAAACATTCAATAAAACTTTCAGAAAAATTAAAGAATACGGAAAGCTATATATATGTATTTGCGAACTTATCCACACACTGAGTTATAAGCTCATATATTTTCTAATATTTTTCTTACCATGAGGTGACTGAGCTTGAATAGAGTTAGATTGCCTGTGCCTTCAGACTTTACCAATTTCTAGATTGTACGACGCAGTATAAGTAATCATTTCATGAAACATTGACATAAACCATATTTTCATTCTCATTCTCATACCAGTTAGATTGAGTATTTGCAAATGGTTTTTTTTTTTTTTTAATTTTGATATCAAGTGAATTGTAAAACTATTTTGCACTCGTTTGGAATCTCTAACGGATGGATGATGTTAGGTATTATAATGTGTGGAATTGGTCCTGGATTTTTGAATTGTTACAGGTTGAATAAGTACATTTTATAAGAAAAACTCTATCAAAATTTTTACAAATTATGTATCTTCCCAAATGTTCTTAGAGTTTCAAGTTTAGTCTCGGTTCGCCTTGGCGGTGGGTCTAGGTTAAGTTGGTATTTATCGTCGGCGCATAACATGTGTCAAGTCTAGTAGGATAGCTGGGACGGGGCCGGTCACCCTAAGCCCACATTCTGTAGGCACATTCCAGTTCATTCACTGATCGGAGTCTATAGATTGACCATTAATGGTGACTAGACTAATGAAGGAAAGTGAAGTGAAGAAATGTATTTCCAAGCTAAGCCAGTTGATATATGGTGACTAGACTAATGAAGGAAGGGTCGCTAGGGTCGCTGGTAAGAAGTGAGATCGCATTGTTGGTAGTCGCTAAAATCGCTATGGAGGGAGTCGCGTCATTACTACTCACTAAGGATAAAGGCCGTTAGAGAGCTGATAAGGGGGTCGCACCATACAACAGATCACTCCAATAGCCAGTAAGAGGTCGTTTGGTATGTCCATGTGTTGTATGTAGACCCTTTGTAATATATTTTTTCCCTCCCTTTTCCTCCTGTAAATAGGGGAGGTTTGTGACAGAATATGAACAACACACATTTTTCAGTACTTTGCAACTTCATTTTTCAAATCTGTCTAGTCTTAGATCGAATTACCAATGGAATGGAACAAGCACCAGTCACCTTCAAATATAACCCTGCTGCTATTGTATTTTGGCTACGTTAAACCATCAAAAAGATACAGTACCTAGCATCTAGATCTTAACTTCTTCATGTCATTTTTTGTAATATTTTCGTGTTTCAGTAAGCAAAAGTGTTGAAAGGATATTCACTCAAGAGGGATTCTAGTGCAACATTGGAGAAACTATGAACTCACATGCTAAAGGACTTGGTGGGAGACGTAACAACCACAATAAGAAGTTTTTCTCTTTGTTCTTTTCTTCCTCATCTGTACTCAGAATGTCAAGATCCATGACGAGGGCTATCTGATTGTGCTAAGAAGTCCAAAGAGTATACAAGGAAAACTTGGGTGCAAATGAGAAGGGCAAGGAACTGCTCTTGCCTCGATAGCTCTGAGACTAAAGCTCAGCTTTGTTGGACTTTGGACTTTTGTTCTTCGAGATTGATTTCTTGCCACTCCACCACCGTCTTATCCTGTTTGAAACTCTATTTGCATGAATTTTCAACTTTTTACCTGTGTCTACGACTCCTTCAGTGATCCTTTGCTTCCAATCATACTTCTTACTATCTTTTTCTCTCAAGACGTTACCCTGTAACAATAGTTTTATATCAGCGCAACAAATAGCAGCATATTTTTAACATACTGAATCAAAATGATAATTTCTTGTGCGTACCAATTTTGATGGAAAGTCAGGTTCATCGTCTTCATCTTCCTCATCAGCGTCCTCCTCACCCATATTTTTCATGTTCGTCAGGTCTTCCCTTGAGTACATTTTCATATTGGGGGCTCCTGGCATATCCTACGGCAGTTTGTGGGGGCAGCATAGTTTGAAAGTTTTGAATAAGAAGCTAACAAAAGTGTTATGCATTATTCTGACAATATTTACCTCCATTGATTTTAATAGCCTCTCCATTTCGGCTTCTTTTGAGGATTTCGCAATAAAAGGTTCTCCTGGAATCCTACCCTGAACAGCGGAAAAAAGTACAAAACGAAAGGAAGATAAATATTTGTATAACTCTAGCATATTGTTCTCATATGGATGAGGCAAGGAACCACATCTAAACACCCAGAAAATTCTGTTGGGCATTCTTCAGCAAGAGATATGATGAACATGGAGCACTCAGAGAACACTTTGTCCAGATCGAAGAAGCTGGACAGTGAAAACCACAAAATTATTTAAATAATTTTTATTTTTTGGGAATCAATTTATAATTATTTTTTCAATAGCATACATCAATTTTATATTTGCAAAACTCAATGAAAAGATATCGAAGTTGAAGGCCCTTTTGCCCTCTAGTTAATCGTACAACTAAGGTAGGTGTAATCAGAATATTACTCAGTAGAGCAACAGCAGTACAAAGTAATCACCTGCCTAATTCACTTAATGCTTATCTCTATCCTTAACTGCATCATTGAACTCTTCTTCTGGAAGTTCGAGAAGCCTAGAGGGCATCTACCATAGGGGTTAGTCCAGGCCATGTTAGATACGGGAAAATTCTTCAAGATTTAAATTGAATGTCAATGTCAACAATTAAAATGCATGATAATATATATATATATATATATATTGTTAAGATAAATTATTTTCAAAAATTCAAGAAAGCAATCTACAACTTCAAATAAAGAATTGAACCTTGGTATTGGAATTGATGGTAGAGCCTTCACTTCATTTCCAGAATGTAACTATAGAATCATCAAGGCACCCTCTACATGAAAAAGGAGATGAATGTTGTCCAGATTTTTATTTTATATTATTATTTTTTGTTTTACTTATTTTCGAATAAATTTAGGGTGATTACAAGGTCATTGCATTTGCATCGTGATAATGGGGTAACCGGCAATACGATAAGTGGAAAAAATGTCTCATCAGGGGAAGTGCATAGTTGATATAGCATTAAGGATTAATAGACCTTGAACAGTGTTATGTCCAAAACCAATTTAGTACTTACTTGAAGGTTCAAATCACTGCAAATCATGACTTTTGAGGAATTATTATAATTCTATCAAACAAGTCTTTTTAATATAAAAATAAAAGTCTCGCTTCGTGAATTTCTGAAGTTGTTGCAGGAACTTTTATGGGAATTATGAGATCTATACCAAGACGAGTGCTTTTTGGAAACTTGTGTCCGGGAACCTAGACTGCTGCTAATATTATTAGCATTGATGGAGACAAGATTTCACATCCAAATTCGAACTCATGCATGAGTCACGTTAATAGTAAAAGGGGAAGAAACAATACATTCCCCATTGGGTTGACAATATGGCATTTCAAATTGTTTGATATTAGTTGACAGGAGATTCCATATCCACTCAATTTCGGACCCGATGATATATTTATGTCATCCACTTAAACATACTCCCTTCTACAATGGTACAGCCCATAATCCAAAACCAAATGGCAGAGTTCACATCCAGAAAATATCAAAGAAATATTATCTATTCATGGTTGAGAGTAGAGGATGATGAGGTAATAGCAAAAAGAGAACTATGCCACACTAAAGATGAAAGGATTATGAAAAGGCAACCGGACTAGAGTCTATTCTTCTTAGCAATGAGATTATCAAAGTCACCCCTAAAATCTTGTGCCAGACCAATGGAAGCTATTTGATTTGAGAACTGGGGTATCTCATCGAGAAACTCACGTAAATCCATTTGTCAATGGCATTTGAGAACTGGGGTATCTCATTGAGAAACTCACGTAAATCCATTTGTCAATGGCAAGGATAAGAGATATCGCACAAGATCTGCAACTAAATCTACAAGGTTTGTCCGATAGCAGATGCAGATATTGGCACGAAAGATTCGCAAACAAAAAAGCAGTATTCCTGCGATCATGAACGTCGGATTCTATACTTAACAACTTAGACAGCACAGTATAGAAACTAGCAAAGGATCCCAATGTACTGATATAAGCAATGTCCATCCTAACATGGGCACAATTACTTGTAAATGTCAGCCAAAGCAGTTACCTTAGGAACTGTGGTGGCTTTTTACTGCATGCTTTCGTAAGGTCCTTACAGATAAAATTTACCAAAGAATCAAGGTCTGGCTTGCTATTGTATAGGTATTCTGCAACATCAGTATCAGAATAGCCCAAAACCTGCAGAATTCCAGAGGAGAGTTTATTAGTTGTGGAATAACATGGATTGAATGCTAAAGCTGACATAAAATGTAGAAATGATATTATTTATTTGCTCTAAACTAAACAGAACATCTGAAGGATATATGGGTTGCATTATGGTAAGTAACTATACTTTCAAATAAATCACATTCAACAATCAAAAGGTGGCAAAATTACAAGGCTTCTACTAATCTGACCTCCAGACAAGCTCGCTCTATTGTTTTGCATTCGGAATTGCACTGTCCTTCGGAGTCTTGTTCAACTAGCTGTATATAAATAGTTCCAAAGTAAGAAACCACAAGGCAGCACCAACTATTTAATAATATACTCCTCCCCCTGACATCATGTAAAACTTTAACACAGTAATAGAACCTATAACAGCACTATTTTCAAACTGAAGTCCACAAGACATCAGTCAGAAAAACAAGAATCACACTTCATTGAAAAAGCTGCAATAACACAGTAAAATATAACTTTCTTACCTCCAATTTATCACCTTGCTCTACAATATCAATTTTCAAGATCCAATCAGCTTCCTGCTTCTTCAAATTACAAACATTCTCTGCAATTTCGATAATTTGATACTCCGAGATCTGTTTCATCCCAATCAGTTAATAAATACAAAATATATTCATCAATAATCACATTATCAAAGTGGGGGATTCAGCTTCACAACAAAATAAGCGCATAGCAAAAAACTGATAAAACCACTCCCACTACTCAGAGGCACAGCAAGCAGAACCCCCAACATAAGTAATTCGCAGGAACAAAAAAAACTAATGTCGAATTAACAGAAATAAGTGACCCAGATCTTGAATTAACATAATGAAGAATTTAACAATAAACCCAGATAAAAAATTTACTTTTTTGGGTGAGATCTCAGCTTTTTTAGCTTGGACTTGCTGATGAAGCTGCGATGCCAACTTCTCACAAACTTGGCATTTTATGAATGGTATATCCTCTTTTCTTGCCACCCCGACTGGTTTCTTTGCGCAGTGTGATATTGGCATCCATGACGATACTGCAACCAGTACACATAAAACTAACAGTACAGAACTTCGATCGAATTTCGCCATTACTCTCTCTCTCTCTCTATCTCTCTCTCTCTCTAAATATATCGCTCGCGCGCGCACTAATTCATGTAAGCAGCAGAAATTAATACGAAAGATTCTTCGTATTGATCTGGGGAGAAAGGAGAAGCTGAGAGATTTTGTAGAAGAAAACAGGGTTTAACGCAATCAACAATTTCTTTGGCACGATGTCGTCTGTAATGGTGCAGCAATTCTTACGTGGTCAGACGTTTCTGATTGGCTGATGGGATTGACGTGTAGTGTCCACGTTGCACAACTGTGCCTCCTAATTTTGGAAAATTCTACTAATTCTATTTTAATTTGGGAAAATAGCTGCAGGAGTCCTCATTCTTCTAAAAAGTGTGCCTTCAAGTTCCCAACTTACTAAACAAAGTAATCTGGTCTTCAATATTTATTTTCTTGGCAGTTCTGATCTCCAATCTCCAATATTTAGGGCTGCTCTTTTCTTTATCTCTTTCCTTTCCACCTTTCTTTTTGTTTCTTTTTTTTCTTTTCTTTTCTTTTCTTTTCGTTTTCCTTTCCATTTTAAGGCAGCCACAATGTATTAGTTTTAACTTTTTTAATTTAAAATGTTAAAATAAATTTAAAAAATATCTCTATACATTGTTTTTTTTTCTTTTTTTCTTCTTTTTTTTTCCAGAAACACAACGCACATAAACGGTTCAAAGAAACTACACACCATCGCTATACATTGTTAGTGTTACTTTTTTGATGCACAAGTTTTGTTTATGCAATAATGGACGCGTCAATAGTCATCTTATGTTCTAGAGATAGTGAAATCATAAGAAAGCATACAATGAAATGATTTTATAAAGGAGTAATTTTATGACACTTACGGGGTAGTAGTGTTATTTATCTAAGATGGGGACTGATCTCCAGTTTATTTGACATTTTTATATTGAGAGTTGGATGGATAATTATAAATATATAGAGACATCTATCTATTTAATATCTAATAAGAAAATACCAATTAGACTTGAGACCATTCTCTAGTATAAATAAATAGTATTATTTTTTAGGAGATATGAAGTGTGACAAATCACAACGACATAGAAAAATGCTAGAAAATTTTTATGTTTATTTTATAAAAACTGATTCATAGTTTCATTTTTACCCCTCACCCCTTTTAACTATTTTCTTTAGGTTTACCGGCTACCGCTGACGCGGAGGATCTTTACCCACCTCTAAAACCCTAATTCCTCACAAATCCAGGCTTCAATCTATTTCTATCTCAATACCTCTGTAAAGCCTAAATTTTGAATTTCGAGTGGCAATGACTGTTTCCGGCAGGCCCCACAATGTCTCCCATTTCATCGGGGAAAACTGCGAAACTGCTCGTAACCAATCTATGCAAGCCGTGTTGAACTCCCTGCAAAACCCAATTTCCTCAAATTTGATTTCTTGTTTTTACGAATTAATTCAATCTAAAATCGATCCTCCTCTAGAAGCCATCTGGATTTTCTCAGCTTTGCGTTTTCGCAACTCCAATTCGTCAAAAATGGAAGCTTTGGACAAATTATCAGCAATAAAAGATTTATTTCAATCAATAGTTTCTAGCTCTGCTTCTTGTAATAATTCTATAAAGTGCATAGCTTTGATATCTCCCGTTATATACAATTTGCATGGTTTCATTTTTGACTTCACGGGTTCTGAGTTGAGGTCCAAGAAAGAGAGAAAAGTCCAAAAAGAAGTTAAGGGTTTAATTGGTGCAGTTCTTGGATATATAAATGTTTGTTGTGAGGGGTTGAATGGTAGTTGGGATGATTTTAATGATTTGATTCAATTAGGGGATTTAGTTAGTATTTGGATTGGAAGTAATGTAGCCGAAGATGGGAGCAGTAGAGAATCTCTGAAAGTATTTTTCCCACTTTTGGGCGATGAGATCCTTGAAAATGTAAGCATCCAAGGGTTTGAAATGAAAGAGCTTGCAGGTTTTGTGATTGCTCAGGTGTTTCTCTTGAAGGTGTGTTTGAAAACGCAAGAAAGCTCTGGAAAGGAGTCGTTGGATGAGCTCGGGACTTGGGTTGTTGCTTCCGTCACTGCATTTCAAAGCTCTTATTTATATGGTCAGCACTTTCTTTTCTTTCTTACTGAACTTTGGATTCATTCTATTGCGAGCAGTTTCTGGGCATCCTGAGTATTATGTTTTGTGACAGAACAAACATTCGTATTTCTCTTTAATCAGTTAACATCTATTATTTGCTTATTTTCTTCATCAAATCTATTTATAGTGACCCTTGTGAGGATGCTGCTGGAGCCGATGTTGCCTTTATCTTCTTTACTGGTTAGTTCATATCTTGGCAATGGATCTTTGTTTTCGTAAAAATTTTCACCAACTTCTGATTAATAAGTTGACAGTGTTGATAATTTAATTGGAAATTTCCCCATTGCTAGTTGTTTCTGGGGGGGGGGGGGGGGGGGGGGGGGGGGGGGGGGGGGGGGGGGGGGGGGGGGGGGGGGGGGGGGGGGGGGGGGGGGGGGGGGGGGGGGGGGGGGGGGGGGGGGGGGGGGGGGGGGGGGGGGGGGGGGGGGGGGGGGGGGGGGGGGGGGGGGGG
>CAVNYN010206165.1:0-29902 GCA_963692815.1 Nyctanthes arbor-tristis | reverse complement strand
GGAACCATGTAAACTGGTACAAGAAACCTCTCTTTAAATCCAAATGTGATTCAGTGAACAAATTATAAGCTGTACTTTTTATGTGTGATATGCATTGTGGTGGAGCAAATTATATTTTAATCTTACTAGACTGTTCTCTAAAAGAAATATGAAAATCATTTTAGTTTGTTTTGACAACTGGTTCTGCTAATTGTCGCAATCAGTGATTTCACTGTTTTGGCATTTGGAAACATTATGCTTCAGCTAGGAGGTTGTTTTTGTTTATAAATGGACCTATTTAAATGAGTGGTGAAGTTAGTAATACTTTTGGCCTGACTAGAATGTTGTCAAAAGAATGGTTTGAGTTTCTTTTTTTCTTTTTTTTTTTCTTTTTTTTTTGCCTTGGACAAAACCACGAAATTTTCGGCCTCTGTAATGTTAGATCAAAATGTTGGGCTTGCTTACTTGTATCTTAAGCAGTCAGTATTGCATTTAGTTATGATGGTTCAGGATAAATGTCAATTTCATCTTTTTAAGGTAAGGTCAAGCATTGTGCTTGACTACTATCGACATCAGTCTTGAGTACCATACAAATTTGCACTTGTTTGTCTTTTTTATTGTTTGTGCTGAGAAGGTATCTGCTTTTCTTCACTTCTTGTGCTATATATTTCTGAAACTTGATCAGATAATATTTATCTCCCTTAATCCCATTTATATGGGCTTGTTTGCTATTTCACAAAGACTGTGTTAATTGGACATGCAAATTTTGTAAATATTTTTCTTAGGTTACCCTTATTTAATGAGTATTATTTAAATTAATGCTTATACTATCTACGCAATTTGACCAAGGGTGTATTAGTTTCGAGATAGATGCAAAAATTTATAATTGGGTCATGAAGAAATGGAAAAGGTAGTCTATCTAGATGGAGGGAATGAGTGTGTAACGAACTTGTGATTGTCCTAAAACAATTTGTGCCTCAAATGATTCGCACGGGTTTTTTGATGCCATATTTGGTGTATGAAAGTTCTCGAGAGATTTGTTTCAGCGTGTTAGTTAAGAAATTTGACTTCCAATCAAATTTCCTCAAGTGTTCAAAAGAATGTGTTTACATTTTGCTTCTTATAACAAATTAAAGATGAGATATAATCTGAATATGTTACTGAATTTGCTTGTGGTCTGCAGCTGAGCTTTTCGTTAATGGAGAAATAGTTCAAAGGTCACCTGAGAGACAAAGGAGAGTAGAACCTGTGCCTCAGAGGGCGCAAGACAGACCAAGATACAACGATCGAACTCGCTATGTTAGGCGACGTGAAAATATGCGCTGAACAGTGATTGCATTTCTGTCCAAGTCATTTTACGAAATGGTTGATGGTGGCAGGTTGATATCATGTTAATACTATGGTGTTTCTGGATTATGAACATCTAGGTTGGTTTGCTAGATCATCTCTAATCTCTCATGGTATGCAAAGAATGGTAGAGTCGGTTCATTACTCTTGGAATTATTGGTTTCTAGATATTAAGTGTTGGTATAATGAACCGATCAAAGTTTCTAGATATTTAAGTGTTGGTGCATGACTGATCTGCTCGTTAATCTCAAATTATAGTGTGTATTACTTTTCTATTACTTATCATGAATAATCGGGGGAAGATAACTCATTGATGTGTTATTTTTGGTCTCTTAGGGTACCAAGTCTTCCTTTATGGATTTTCTGTATCGTGGAATAAAAATGACAATTGTTCATTTTCATTTGTGCTGTTTTTTCTTTTTTTTTTTTGCCCTTTTAGTTCATATATGCTGGAATATTGCGATCCGAGAGCTGTACCAGAGGTAATCTGGAACTTTATTAGAGCCTTTATCTATCTTTTTGTATCAACATGCATTTTGCTACGAGCTACGAGCAATCTACTTTTTTATTGTGTATATTTTCGCCACTTCTATGATTGTGTATATTTAGCTACTTCTGTGGATTGTGATTGTGTATATTTTGCTGATTCTATTGATTGATGATTGTTGTGTACATTTGTCTTTTCCTTTTTTAATTTCAATTACAATCTACAGTTTGCGGTGATGTGTATTTTCGTTTCTTTTTTAAATAAAAGTACAATTACAATTTGCATTGTAGTTGTACCAATGTGCATAGATATAAGTCGTACTCAAATGTAGCGCAAAGAAATCTGTAATAAGTAGAAAATTTTACAAAAGTAGAGCAAACTCTTGTAAAGGGGAATAGAATTTAGCTCCTTAACCAAATGAGCTAGGCTTCATTAGCATTGTGTATATTTTTCTGATTATTGTCAGTTTTAAGTAAGAAAAAAATTAAAGAAATTATCAATTATGATGTCATAGTTGGTGATTACATATTAAGTTCCGAATAAGAGATCTTGAGTTTGAATCACGCTAATATAGGTAAAAACTACAATAATTGAGATCTGGAACAAAGAAATGAGAGAAGTGCTAAAAGTCAATTGAGGCCACTATAAGAGTTTTAGCTTAGTAAGTTTTGCTCATTAAGATGAAACCTTTAATTTTAGCACGCGAGGCGGGGATTTTTTGATCGACTCTGTCAAAGTTTGTGTTCGAAGTCAGGTGGTCTGTGTGAACTATAATTAGGGAGAAAATAGCGATGAGGATCTCTGGCTTGTGACCTTTTCAAGCTATGAACTATCTCTTTCCAACCTTTCAAATGCGCACGTCACAAGGCTTGTCAAATTTTCCATTTAAAATAGCCTTCGATGTTTTCTCACTCAACCATTAGTGCATCCAAGCACATCTCACCAGTCCTCAATTTTTTTTTTTTTTTTTGTTGGGTGGGGGTTGGTGTTGGGGGAAGAGAGAGACTTTTGCAAATCTTTAGTTGGCTTAACACTTGTTTTTTCCCTTTCTATAATTTCCCTGCATGCACACTTATCGCTCTATGTTCTTCTATGCTCTTTCCATGCTTATTTTATTATCTGTGCAAAGTAGGCATGACAACATCCATCAGAGCCTTCATTTTCTTTGCATATGTTGTTTTTTACTCCTTACTTCCATTGAACATTGAATCACCAAACAAAACAAAAGGTGAGGCTCCTTTAAGCTGGAAGAGTACCTTATCTTACTCTGACCATCTCGATTCATGGAACATTGACAACCTTAGAGATATTTGTAGATGGAAGGGAATTGTTTGCAATGCTAGAGGGGTGATTTCTGAGATAAACTTATCTGATGCAAACATTAGTGGCAGGCTTCAGTGTCTCAATTTTGCTTTATTTCCAAGCCTTGCAACTCTTAACCTCAAAAATAGTAGTTTTAGCGGTGTCATACCAACTACCTTCGGTAGCCTCTCCAAGCTCACTTTCTTGGACCTCGACAACAATTTGTTGGCGGGTAACATGTTGTGGAAAATGTGTGATTTGTGTAATAAAATATATCATAAAATTCAATTAAATCATATAAGACAGATAATGGAGAAAGTAAGAAAGGCTGGCCTAAGAGAGTTGTGAAGAATCGCTGTCCTAAATTTGTGTTGCCTCCCCTTCGTGCGGTTGTTTTCAGCGTGACACAGCTTTAAGATAAAACCGTTATAGCTCTCGGCCAAACTCCCTCTATAAGCATGATCACAGGGAGTGAAGAACGAGCCTCTATCGAGGTATTTTCCAAATAGTATAAACTACATGATATTTGTGGGAGAATTTTTTAGAGAGTATTGCTCGGTTCTTGTGTGTCAAAAAATGAAAATAAGCACCTATTTATAGTGCTAAAATCACGTGAGTGATGATAATAATAATGAATTTAAATTCTTGGAATGGAGGTTACAAGTGCATTAAACACAAAATTAAAATGAAATAAAATGTTG
The DNA here is from genome assembly GCA_963692815.1 of Nyctanthes arbor-tristis. Classification (NCBI taxonomy): domain Eukaryota; kingdom Viridiplantae; phylum Streptophyta; class Magnoliopsida; order Lamiales; family Oleaceae; genus Nyctanthes; species Nyctanthes arbor-tristis. Next base: position 26,086 of record CAVNYN010206165.1, on the reverse strand, counting down.
TAAAGTTTTTTAAAATGTAAGTTACAACAATCCTCCACAAACTTTAAAACATCAAAATAAAATAATATATATAGTGTCAATACTATACTGTGCAATAGGTGTAGGTGTCTAGCGACTTAAACCTAACTTAGTGATGACAACTTCCATTTGAGAGAACCATAGTGGACTAAGCCTTGAATTAGGTCTCTTTGCTAAACTTTAATTGTTCCACACACAGTATCGATTTAGGCTCAAGTTCTTAGTGGGTAGCGATATTAATGGCCATGCGCTCTTATCTTGATTCTAATAAGAGTCTCTAGGAAATAGCCCAATCCCATAGCCATGGCCTCATGACAACTCTTACATAGGTGAGTCCTCCAAGGGTACGTGTGACCCGTACCTCACGAGAATTCCCGCCTCGGCACTCATTCAGGGTTAAACCCTTCCTAACATCACAATATTATAGCACTATCACCATAGAGATAAGCATAAAGAATGTAATCCTATCACATGTCATACAGTTTAGGTTGTTCATACCCATTGAACCTTCTTCATAGGATCTCCAATCACGAAGGTTGGGTTACTCTCGTAGGTGACTTCCTCATGGCTTAAACCCATCCCTCTCGATGATTCTTCAACACCCTTTTTGGGTAAAGCCTTAGTTAAATTATCTACCAAATTCTTTTCTGATCTCACAAAGTTTAAAGAAATCACATTTCTTTTAAGTAATGCTTTTATAGATTTATATCTTGCTTGAATATAGATTTATATCTTGCTTGAATATGTCAACTCGTCTTCTTATTTGAGTGAGATTGATTCACAAGTTCAATTAGCGCTTTACAATCACAATGTATAGAGATCGCTGGAATTGACTTGTTCAATAAAGGTATATCTAGGAGGAAATCTCTTAGCCATTCAGTATTAGTACAAGTATCAAGCGCTATCAATTATGACTCTAATGTACTCCTCGATATAACAGTTTGTCTTTTAGAACCCCAAGATACAGCTGCACATCCTAACGTAAATACATATCTTGTAGTAGAGTTAATATCCACACTATCTGTTATCCAGTTTGCATAGCTATATCCTTCAATCACATTGGGAAAATCTTTATACCTTAGTGAATATTCTAAAGTACCCCAAAGATATTTAAGTATTCTCTCCAATGCATACCAATGTTCTTTGTTTGGATTATTAGTATATTTACCAAGTCTCACAACAGCAAACGCAATAACAGGTCTAGTCCTATTTGATATGTATAACAATGACCCAATAATTTGAGAATATTTTAACTGTAGAATAGGTTCACCCAAATTTTTCTTTGAGTGCACACTTGAGTCATAAGGAGTAGATATGGGCTTAGAATCATAGTACCCAAACTTTCTCAACATCTTTTCAATAGCACTAGATTGATCTAATGAAATCTCTTTTAGTGTTTTCCTCAATTTCATTCCCAAAATTATATTAGTTTCTCCCATGTCTTTCATTTCGAAATTGTTTAATAAATATTTCTTAACATCACTCATAAGACCTAAATTCGTCCCAAATATTAATATATCATCAACATATAGACAAAGAATCACATGCCATTGTTTAAGAGCTTGCTTTAACCCATATAAAGATTTCTTAAGTTTACAAACCTTATGCTCTTTTGCTTTAACTTTAGAACTTTCAGGTTGCTCTATGTATATTTCTTCATCTAAATCACCGTTTAGAAAAGCAGTCTTAACGTTCATTTGATGAATCTCTAACTTATAGACACTTGCTAACGCTAACAAGATTCTAATAGTTGTTATCCTAGCAACAGACGAATATGTATCAAAATAATCTATTCCTTCTTTTTGTGAAAATCCTTTAGCCACTAATCTTGTTTTATATTTATCTATACTCCCATCAAGTTTCAACTTTTTTCTAAAAGCCCTTTTGCAACCTGTTGATTTACTACCTTGCGGTAAATCACATAAAACCCAAGTATTATTTTGTATGATTGAATTGTATTCATCATCAATAGCTTCTTTCCAATAAGGTGCATCTATAGAAGAAATCACATCATTATAAGTTTTAGGTCCACCTTCAACTAAATATGTAAAGAATTTTTCTCCAAAAGATTTCTCAGTTCGTATCCTCTTACTTCTCCTAACTTCTAAAATTGAACTAGAAGGAGTATCATTTGAGATGGCATTTCTTGAAATTGAAGGATCATTTGGAACTTTTGTTTTAAAAGGAAAAATGTCTTCAAAATAAGTAGCATCCTTAGCTTCGATAATAGTATTGTTTGAAATACTACTAATTTCAGAATTTACAACGAGAAACCTATTAGCAGTACTATTTAGTGCATACCCTATAAAGACAACATCGGTGGTTTTTAGACCTATTTTCTTTCTTTTAGGATATCCGGAATAATAACTTTAGCTAGGCATCTCCACACTTTAAGGAAATCAAGCCTAGGAGTTCTCTTTTTCCAAAGTTCATATGGAGTTTTAATATTGTCTTTAAGAGTTACTCAGTTAAGTATATAGCAAGCAGCTAGGACAGCTTCACCCTATAAGTTCTCTGATGCTCCTGAACTTATCAACATAGCATAGATCATATCCATTAAAGTTCTATTTTTCCTTTCCGCAACACCATTAGATAGTGGTGAATAAAGAGGTGTCACTTCATGAATTATACCATTCTCTTGACAAAAGATCTTAAGATCATTAACAGTATACTATCCTCCTCTATCCGACCTCAAAATTTTAATCTTAGTTTCTAATTGATTTTCAACCTCGGCTTTGTAAATTTTAGATTTATCAAATACTTCATCCTTAGTCTTTAATAAATAAATATAATAGTATTTGGAATAATCATCTATGAATGTCACAAAGTACTTGTTACCTCCTCTAGTTGGTGATCTATTTGAGTCACAAACGTCACTATGAATCAATTGTAAAATACTTGTATCCCATTGAACTAATTTGTATGGTTTCTTGGTTTGTTTTGCCTAAACACAAACTCTACACTTACTATCACCCACTTGGCTTTTTGGAATTAAGTCTAAATCCATAAGTTTCTTTATCTTCTTATAATTAACATGCTCCAAACATTCATGCCAGAAACCACTCGATTCAACACTAAGAACAATAGAAGAACCTTTATTCAAATCATTAATAATGTTCAACTTAAATAAATCATTACACAAATAACCTTTTCCAACGAAAATATTATTTTTGGTTATTACAACCTTATTTGACTCCATTACAACTTTGAATCCTTGATGAACTAGAAGCTAGCGATCCACTAACTAAATTTTTCCTAACTTTAGGTACATGTCGAACTTCCTCTGAAAACAAAGTTTTTCTTGAAATCATCTTGGGCTCAATCTTTCCAATGCCTAAAATGGGAGAAGTGGTACTATTTCCCAAAGTCACACTTCTTCCGCTTGTAGCCTGATAAGATTTAAATAGATTTTTATCACAAAAAATATGAATAGTTGCTCCCGAGTCTAACTACCAATCATTATTACAATAAGTAAAGTTAACTAATGGGTTTAAAGATTCACACCTAATATAGGGTTCACCATTCTCCACCATGTTTACTTGATCCTTTTTGGCGTGAACTCTTTGGTCTTTTGTTAACGGCATTCCCGAGCAAGATTGTTGGTCCTTCCACACACATAGCATGGTCCTAGCTTCTTCGTCTCTTTGGCTTTATTATTCTTAGTGTAGTTGTTAAAATGCGAATTTTTCCAATTATAATTCTTTTTGAATTTATGATTTTTAGGTTTATATTGTTTTGAATTATTAGAAGAATTTTTGGAATTCTCTACCAAGTTCACATTAGTTTTAGTTTCATCAACTTGGTTGACACGGTTTCTATGATGTTCTTCAACTCTTAGAGAATCATACACTTGATTTAGAGTTAAAACCCCTTGTTTATGTCTTAGATTTTTAGCAAAGTCCTATGAATAGAAAGGAAGTTTATCTATCAGGCATGACACTTTATAGTCCTTAGTAAATTTATACGCTTTCTCTTCCACATACCTTAGTATGTCTTGAAATTCATGTATTTGTTCATTTATAGATTTACCATCCACCATAACATATTTGTTAAAAGTTGATGCATTAAACCTATCAATACCGGCATCACTACGCCATATTCCACCTCTATTGTTTTGCAAAAGTTCTTTAGCATTAGTGATATTTTGATAAATATCATATAACCTATTGGAAAGAACACTTAAGATTCGATTATGACAATGAAATTCAATTTGTTCATGTTTATGCCATGAGTTGGTTGCATTATCATTATTTTCTTCGATGGTGGAAATTAAGCTGAGTAACGTCAACCAGTATCTCATTTGTTTTTATCATCTTTTAAAATTTTTCCCATCAAACTTTTCCATTTTAACACTATTAGTATCATCATTAGAAGCCATTCTTAATCTAAGAATTACAAAGGCAAAGAAGTAACTGTAAATAAACGAAGTTGTCAATATACATACTAGAAAATAATTATCAAGTATCTCCATAATCAATAGATCAAAATCTAAGATTGTAAGTAGACACAAATAATTTTGTGTTTGTAGTTTTAAGCTAGCCAAATATGTCAAGCACAATTCTAAAGAAAGTCCAAAGAAAGATCAAGCAATGCTAGCCAGATAGTTTTATATAATCAGTAATATGAACTTAAAGCTTGAAATATTAAAGTATTAATTTCGTTAAACTTGGCCAGAAACTTTGACTAATTGCAACATAAATTGGAACTCAAGTCATAAGTCTAGAACAATAATCTTTACTTTGATATGTTTTACCTATAAATTCACTACAAGTGCTTGTAGATTATAGTAACGCAAATTCAGTTTACATAAAATGAAAACTACAATCGAATTTAATCTATCTTCGGGATTGTCTAAGCACAAAACTCGCATGCAATGAGTCTTTCAATTATAATTCATAAACTATTCTAGATTTGTATATCAATAGCAAAGTAACAAGATATTATCACACAAACCAAAACACAACTTTAGATTGTTGTGGAAAATGTGTGATTTGTATAATAAAATATATCATAAAATTCAATTAAATCATATAAGACATATAATGGAGAAAGTAAGAAAGGCTGGCCTAAGGGAGTCGCGAAGAATCGCTGTCCTAAGGTCATATTGCCTCCCTTTCGTGTGGTGTTGTCGGCATGACACAGCTCCAAGATAAAACTCTTCCAGCTCTCAGCCAAACTCCGTCTATGAGCATGATCATAGGAAGTGAAGAACCAGCCTCTATCGAGACATTGCCAAATAGTATTAAACTATATGATATTTGTGGGAGAATTTTTTAGAGAGTATTGCTCGGTTCTTGTGTGTGTCAAACAGTAAAAATAAACACCTATTTATAGTGCTAAAATCATCCCCACATGAATGATGATAATAATGAATTTAAATTCTTGGAATGGAGGTTACAAGTGGATTAAACACAAAATCAAAATGAAATGAATTGTTTTAAAGTTTTTTAAAATGTAAGTTACAACATAACGCCCCATATGAAATTAGCGATCTTCAAAAGGGACAGTGCTTGGAGTTGGCGTATAATTACTTGGGGACTCCAAATGGTCTACATTCCAGTACTTTCCCTCATCGACACACCTTGGCTTTTATGGCAATGAACTCACTTTGGGATTTCCAGATTTCGTGCTCAATTGTCAAAACCTTACTTATCTCGATGAATCACTTTATTGGCGAAATTCCAAACTCACTATTCACCAATATTGGCAACGTTCAGTATTTCAACCTTAGTTATAATGCGTTTAGTGGGAACTTTTCATCAGATTTTACCTGGCTACTGAAGCTGAATGATCTTCACTTAGCGTCCAACTTATTCTTAGGTGTAATCCTTGATTCTGTCGGAAACTTGCCCAGTCTAATAATTCTTGATTTGTTTAACAATTCATTTCAAGGAAATATTCTGTCGTCTTTAGGCCAGCTCAAGAATATTCAGCAACTACATCTTGGAAGGAATAACTTGAATTCCATAATTCCACATGAGATTCGAGGTTTACTTTCACTTGAGTTTCTTCAACTTTTGCAGAACCAATTGAGTGGACAAGTGCCTACTGATAGGCGAAATCGCAAGTGCACGATATCGTTCAAGTAGTATAAGACTAGAAGAGTCCCGAATATCGATCCCACAGGGAAAGTTGTCACCTATTTCACTTGAGTTAATTTCATACCAGTTGAATAAGAAAATTAAAAGTTTGTAAAAGAATAATGATGTTGTTTAAACTAAAATTAAATACTCTATCTATTTTAATCTAGGAAGGAACTCAAATTAATGGACTAGAAAATATATAAATGAAAGCGTTGAGACTAACGAATCCACAATAAACAGGCGTTCCAATTATACAATCCCACTCATGACAATTCACCATCACGTACTCACAACCAATTTCACAAGTTTAATTGAAAACCTCTCTCGATCAAATTCAAATATACCCAACCAAGTAAACTCACTATATCTCTATGTGAATTTCAACCTAGTTGAGTGCATTAATTAACAAGAAACCATTTTTGTGGTCACACAAATCATAAAAGTATATATCTATCTTCTATGCAATTTATGTTTTCTATTGATGTGCTAAATTGGTGACTTACCTCTCGGTTTCCTCACGAATTCACTAACGCAATTACAAGTTGATCAGGCTCATAAAAGGGAATTACATATCACAATAGAAAATAAGCACGCAATAACAATTAGAGTCATGAATGGGATTAACACAATCAAAATATATCTATTGCTTCATCGATTGTCTCAACAAGGAAAATTAGTTACTTTAATAAAGAAATTTATAACATAAACATTCATAGGGTTCGAATACATGACTAGATTCTAGCAAAGAAAAGACGAAGAATAACGAAGAAAACGTTTGCACCAAACGAAGAGCTACGTCCTTCAATCTTCACGCCAACCCCGGCTTCAATCTCCCTAGCCTCAAGAATTATTTTCTATGATGAATCTCCCCTTTTACCGAAGGGTTATCATTCTTTTATAGTTGGGGAGGCTTTAGAACCCTAGAATGTGTCAAAAAGGGCCTGAAAACGCGTAAACGGCGTGTTCCGATACGGGCCGCGGGTGGCCGCAGCATGCTTTCCGCGGCCTAGCCGTGGCCAACAGGTTTTCAGGTAAGCCTGTGGGTGGCCGCGGGTATGCTTGCCGCGGCTTACCCGCGGCCTTCTTCCACGGCGTGCACTTCGGTCCCTACTTTGGCTTTTTCTTGCGGCAATGGTCCTTTTCAGCTTTTTCTTCACTTAAGCACGTCCCCAAACTTTTTGTTCTATTCATCAGGGTCCCCGCTCTCTTTAAACATGTCACAGATGATCTTCTCAACCGAACTCTCGAACAGTCCCACCTCGATGCTATTTCTTGAATGTAAAGTCTCAATTTGGTTCAAAAATCATTCTTTTTCCTTGTATCACTCCAATTTGAGCTTTTCACCTATATAAACCATAGTCACACAAATTAGGTAGAAATCTGCTCGATTTCATATAAAATTGCATAAGTTAAGAGAAGTATTTTTGCATATAAAATACACTTATCACCTACAACCATCTCAAATCTCAATAATTTGGCGTATCTCTCTCTGTCTAAAAATCAGTTTTCAGGGAATATTTAATTCTTTTGCAATTTGAATTCCCTTGTACAAGTTTCTCTATCTTTTAATAGATTCGACGTGTTAAGGATATTTGTAATGAATTATTGTTACATGCTAAAGATGATGTACTCGGGTCTACATGCGCACCGATGGACAAACGTTGCAGTGACGAAGCCATGATCTAGTTGTCTACATTCATTGTATCATTGTTGTTATTTTGTTTCCTTATTCATGTATAATTCCTTTCCATGATTGTATCCATATTTATGTTATATTCCATCACGTGTACAGCTATTCTAGTGTAGGAGATCTAATTACCTTGTAATTCTTCATTCCGTGTATTATATATTGAGGAGCCAATGTTAATGAAATACAAGCTTCATTATTATTCTATATGGTATCAGAGCGGTAAAAGACTCTAACGAGCAATCCCTGTTTCGACATCTCTCTTAGCCGTCCCCATTAGCCCTCGGTTCCTCTACTTCTTCTCCTTTCAATATGTCTCAAACTACTATCGATTCCACTAACTCCGCTACTGACTCTCTCCAAAACCCCACGGCTGACCCTCCCCAAAACCTTAAGTCTGGAAACCCTCCTCCCGAGCCCAGCCCTCTCATCCAAATAAACGCCTCCACCCATCTCCCCCTTTGTCTTAACACCACCAACTACTCGTCCTGGAAACTACAATTCACGTCTCTCTTTTACGGCCTTGATCTGATTGGTTTTCTAGATGGTTCTCGCCCTACATCTCCGAAGTCTCTTACAGTTGGCGATCAACAATAATCAAATCCTGCCTTTATCTCTTGGAAGCGACAGGACCAACTCATTCTCCATGCTATTGTCGCCTCATTAACTGAAGGCATTATTCCACTAATTGCTTCCTCCAGCACCTCTCATGACGCCTGGAGTTGACTGAATCAGATATTTGCCAAAAGATCACAATCTTATTCATCTCAAAGACAAGCTATCGCGCATTAACCGTGGCACTCAACCAATTTCTGAGCTCTTGCTTCATATCAAGACTATTGTAGATGAGCTCTCTTCTCTTGGGGCTCCACTCAGTGATGCTGATCTTCCCATTTATTGCACTAGAGGACTTGGTTCCTCCTATAAAAAAGTGATTGCCTCTCTTTGTACCCGGGACCCTGCTATTACTTTCGAGGAACTCTATGACAAATTGGTCGATCATGAGACGTACTTGCGAGATGTGGACACTGTAGTTTTCCAGGGCACCCCTCAACTTCACTACACTCCAAACCCTTTCCCCACCAACTTCTCCAACCGCCGTGGCCATTCTAACTGCCGGCTAGCTCCACCACCACCAAACCCGAGCGCCGGCCTGCTTCCACCACCCGTCGGTTATCAACTTTCGGCTCCCAACCAACAGCCGCCCAATCAGCCCCGCGGGAATAGACGTGGTGATCCTCCCTCGGTCTGTCAATTCTGTAGCATCCCTGGCCACTTGGTGTTCACCTGTAGGAAGTTGTTTCCCAACTTGGTGTTCGTATTATTCTATACGAAGGAACAATTCCACAGGAGATTGGAGGTTTACATTCACTTGAGTTTCTTTATATCTTTTCAAACCAATTGAATGGCCAGATGCCCAAAAGAATCTCAAACCTCAGTAATTTGGCGTATCTCTCTCTATCCAAAAATGAGTTTTCAGGCAGCATTTCATTCTTGTGCAATTTGAGTTCCCTTGTAGAAGTCTATCTGTATTCTAATAGATTCGAAGGAACAATACCACATGAGATTGGAGGTTTAGTTTCACTTGAGTTTCTTGATCTCTCTTCCAACCAGTTGAGTGGACAGGTGCCTACTAACGTCTCGAACCTCAGTAAGTTGACATATCTCTTTCTATCTGAAAATGAGTTTTCAGGAAACACTTTGTTTTTATGCAAGTTTAGTTCTCTTGAGAAAGTTTCTCTCTCTTCTAATAGATTTGAAGGACAAATTCCAAGGTGCTTGGGCAACCTTATAAACAACAGATTGCAGGTTTTAAATTTAAAGAAGAATGAAATTGATTTGTGCAGTGTAGTCTCTTATCCTGAATGGCAATCAGTTGGAAGGAACATTACCTTGCTCCTTAATTAGTTGCAAGAGGCTTGAGGTAGTAGATACCGGAGGCAACAAGATAAGTGATTCATTCCCCTATTGGATGGAACGTCTTCCACATATTAAAGTACTTGTATTGAGGTCCAACAGATTCTATGGAACACTGTCAGTTGCAGATGCAAAGCTTTTTTTTCTGAGCTCAGAGTTTTTGACATTTCCGACAATAAGTTAAGTGGACTGCTGCCCACTGAATACTTTGAGCAACTTGAACCTATGATCCATGTGAATGAAACCGGGACAAGAAACAGATCCTCATATTACCAAGATACTTTAACACTTTTGGTAAAAGGACTCGAGTATCACTCAGTAAGAATTTTGGAAACCTTTTTTTTAATTGATGTATCCAACAAGAAGTTCGTAGGAGAGATTCCAAGTTCGATAGGAGAGCTCAAGTTCCTTCGATCTCTGAACTCATCTTATAACAATTTCACCAGCCATATCCCAACAGTGTTAGAAAACTTGATTTCACTCGAATCGCTGGACCTAAGTTGGAACAAATTGGAAGGAGATATACCTTCGCAACTGGAAAAATTGACAGATTTGGGAGTCCTCAACCTTTCTTACAATCATCTTGTTGGTCCCGTGTGCTCTTCCGATCTCAGCTTCTTACGTTTGACAATAAGTCTTATATTGGAAACACATAATTATGTGGCATGCCATTGACAAAAATGTGTAGAAATGACAATGATGTTTAGCCAAAGCCTGAAATTTTGCCACAAGAAGATGATGACTCGAGCATTTTAGAAGGAATCACTTGGCAAGTTGTCCTGATGGGGTACGGATGTGGAATGCTATTTGGTTTGGTGGTAGGGCAGTATTAAAAACCTGAGTGTTACATAGTACTTTGTTTTTTGGCTTCTAAGATGGAGAAAGGGAACTAGAAGATAGAGGAAGATTATTCAAAGGTACTTGAAAAGGAAGAAGAAAGGGAATACCAAATTCCTCGATTTTTCCAAATTCTGCCATTCTTGTGTTCCAAAATTCAGTGGAGAAACTTGATGTTAACAAGCTTAACAGGAAGTCAGATAAATGGAAAGCGGACTCCCTGGATAATAGATGATAGACTTCCCTAGCTCCTTCCATGTTTTTACACTGAAATTAGAAGTACGGACAATCTTTACATGAACATTTGTTCCTTGTAATCTCTTTGCTAAAATATTTTCAACAATGAAAAAGTTACACAGTTGTTCTCTCCATCTCTATCTAATAGAATTCTGATTATTAAAACACGCCGAAGAAGTCTGACCATTACCTTCATTGATTTTACGGTCAGTCTAGGATCAAGTTTTTTCGGTAAGCCAATTAACTAACAAAGAGTTAAAAAAAAAAAAGGCAAAAAAAATAAAAGGAAAGTCGTGTTTTCGTATGCAATATATTATAAAAAACCTACTTAAGCACAGCATATGAAATAATGGTTTACAAATGCTAATGTAACAAACAGGAAATGACTTAACATTGATTTGATTCCACACATCTGTTTCATGTATTGCTATGTAAATTATTATGTACATATAGCAAAAACCAGCAATATTATGTCAAGAATGGATTCCCATTTTCATATCCTATTAGTAGCAAAATATGAACGGATAAAGGTTTAAAAAAAAAAAAAAACTGCAATATGTTTGTCTATTATCCTTCTAATTCTGTTACTATTTACAAGGGGAAGCAGAGGAGATTACATTTGAAATTTGCAGGCCTTTCTAAGTTCTACTGTTTAGGCCATGTATATCTGGTGAAATAGACTCAAATAATTAAGTTGATCAAGTTGTTTGTTGATTTACTACATTTAACCAAGGATTCAAAATTATTTTTTTTCTCACCATTTTGAAAAGCATGTTTAGGCCCACACCCAGGCGTCCTTAGGCATGCTTGAAGCGTGTGCTCAGTGCTCCAAAATACAGAGAGATTTATAAGGAATTAAACCAATAACTTACAAGGAATCAAAAGAAGAAAAAATAACAGTGAAGTAAAAAAACACAAAAGAAACTGATCAAAATCCCTTTCAAGCAACTCCGGTGGTCCAGTTGCTTCTCCAGCCTGCGAAGGTGGCGTCAATGTACTATGAGGGCACAAGTTTGATCTTACCGGCTCTTTAAATTTAGTCTCTGTAGTGTCTGCAAAGGAATATTCAAATTTCGAACCATAGCAATATCATTTTATTGGGGCAAATAATTCTAGAAGTAGAAAGAAAAGAAAAGACAACACAAGATTGATAATTCCTATAGTACTCATACTAGAAAAATGTTTTTGTATTTTTTTTGTTTGGGTAGACAATAGTCAGGTTATTAGTATTCTTATTGATACATTTTCGCGACTACATATTTATTCAGCTGTCATCTTCTTGATTCTTTCTTCTTATTTACTATTCCTTGAAATAAGAAACAGGTAATCGTTGCACCTTGAGCGAAGTAGGCATTGCTTGAAGCATGTGCTCTTAGGCATCTGCTATTTATGTTCTGCATTAATAAGTATTCTTGACTTTGTTCCGCATCCGCTATTTATGTTCTATATTTTCCAACGAAATACAATGCCCATATTTCACTTGTGACTATCTCTTAATAGAATGCTTACTCATCAACTGGTCCAAACTTTTGATTTGTGCACCCACAGATAACTTGATTGTCTCGATTGTGCCGTTCTCATCATCCAAAGTTCAGTTAAGTAACTTACAGTTGCAAGCTTTCTAAGTTTACCTGCGGATGAAATCAAATTCTAGGTTTACATATGGTAAAAGTAATGAAACTTGATTGCCAAGAAAATAGATTATAGATTTTCCTTTAACATTTAGTGACAGATTGGCCATCTGTTTCTTCTCTTGATATACCTATAAGAAGATCAGCGACTAGCAATAATTTGTTCATTTCCCCATGGAACTAGGAGAGGGTTTCAGAGAATTCTGGGTCGATGATTCATCAAGAGGCCTGCCTAGTTTTTCTTCTGCTGCTTCAAAAAATCCAAAACTACTAGCTGAAGTATTACCATTAATTGTCATGGCAAAGGGCAGGGGAGAAAAAATGGTCTCGTTTTAAATTGCTGAATTCGAGATTCACAGAAAGGACAATAATTCAGATATTTTCTTTTCCCTTCACCACAATTCAATAATAACTCTGCACTTCTATACAAGAAGTTATAAAATTTTTGCTGCATCTCATCTACTCTATTGACAAGAAAAAAAATTGTTTCCATCTTTCAGAATTTTTAGTTCTCTGCACTAGAAACGCTCAAAAATAGCAACATAACATTTTGAGTCTTCTCTATTAAAATTTTCGCTTCTTTTCTACTTGGTGTTTCTATAATATGAAAGTAGACAAGTTTTCAGTATTTTGTAAAATAAAAAATTAAAAATATTGTGAAAACACCTAAGAGAACAAGTCCTATTGTTTAAATTTTACATAAAGTCTAAAAAGCTGTTCTATACACCAGCAATTTAATCAGACCATCATGCACAACAAGCTGTTGCTACTGCCTTCAAACTTTTTTTTTCCCCGGCTCTACCTCTCTGGGAGCTCGAGTTTTAGGCAAAAGCTTCATTTCATGACTATATGCTTATGCAGAATGAGTTTATGTCTCAAAACTTTACATTTTCAGACAAAGTAATTACCATAACCCAACGATTAAGAAAAAGGTTAATCTTCAGGGGCGTGTAACTCTGCATTTCATAGCTCTTTTCTTGCAGACGAATTCAACAAAACACCATGGCTGTTCATTATGTTTCTGCCTATGAGAATTAAGATAGGCCAGGTATCATCACTGTTCGAACCAGAATGACTAGAAGCCTCGAACGAAGGATGAAAAGAAGATAATTTTTAATGATAAATCACCTGGTTGAAACAATAATTCTGACTCCCAAGGGATTCCTTTTCACAACTAACCAGCAATCATTCTAGACTTCTATACGAACGACCATCTATGGTAAAGGTAATTGTTAAGAGCTTGTTTGATGCTCTTTATTTTACCAATTTATAATTTTACCTACCACTGATTTGACATTTTATTTGATAACTATTCAATTACAACTACATATTTTACACCTTTTACATTCTCAACACACATTCTATATCTCTCCTCATTGTAAATTCCCCACATTTTGACAAATAAAGAGCATCAAACAAGCTCTAACTTTTGCAAAAGTCAAACAAGTTGAATTCTTTAAACATCAGCAATGGAATCAGTCCATGGTGCAACCTCTACTTGTCTTACTACTGCTGATAACTTTAGACAGAGTGGATTTAGAGTTTTAGGTAAAATCTTCAATTCCTTCAGATTCCATGTGACATGAAAGCTTTTTCATGAATGAATATTATTATGATAACATGATTGGAAGCTATATGCTAAGCAGAATTTGAAAATTTGTAGCTCTATATTATATGAGCTAAAATTTGGACTTTGAACATAAAAATTGAAACTCGAATTTTCGAAATTGAGGTGGCCAATTTTGCAGGCCTCGTGCAAGCCTGAGTAGCATGCATGAGCCTGAAAGTTGAACAAGTTGCTTTTTAATGTATTATATTTTAAAGATTCAAAATTAGCTTTTCTCACAATATTGAAAAGCATGTTTAGGCCCACGCCTAAGCATACTTAGGCTTGAAGCATGTGCTTGGTACTCCAAGCCTTGTGTCTTGTCACGTATTGTAATGTTATTCCTTGCAAAATACTGAGATATTTACAAAGGAATTAAACCAATAACTTACAAGAAATCAAAAGAAGAAAAAATAAGAAAAAATAAACAGTGACGGTAATTAGAGAAAGAAACTGAAAATCCCAACAATGGCAACTCCGTTCGATAAAATCATACCACGAATACTCAGATTTTCACAAATGAGGAGGCAAACACAAAGGCTGTGAAGTTCACCAACGATATAGCAGCCGGTTTTTGTTTGGGTAAGTTATAATTATTATAAATAAAATTTAAAAAAAAAAAGGGAGAAAGCCATCTGATCTAAACCTCTTGGATAATTTAATGTTTTTGTCAAATAAATTCCTAACTATAGAGCAACAATCAAATCATTGTTATTTGTTAATTCTCTGAAGAGGTTAGCTAACAGACTAGGCTACCTGATTCTGGAGTCGGGCCACTATAATTATTTGATGACTGGCTTAAAGTCTATGAATTTTCATCTTTTTTCGGGTGGTTTAATCATCACATATTAACTGCACTTTCCATTACCGTGACTAGTCTCTAGGCATAACTTTGACACCTTATGGATTTTAAAACACTGATTTTTCTATGCCTGGACGGGGGTAGCGTGTGCTTAAAAAGTAGTGCAGCAGTATTAGTTATTACCTGAATATTGGTGACCTTGGTTGTTTGATTCTCCATACTTATACCCGGAAAGTTCAGTGAAGAAACTTGCAGTTACCAAGCTCTACATTTGACCTCATCGGGATAGGAGGATATTAAATGCTATAATCAAATTATTATACAGGTATAAGTGATTACTTCTCCCTACAAGGCATTATTTCCAAATCTGAAGTTCAGTGATAGAAAGATTTCTTCTCATTGCCCTTTTTAGTGCCATCATTGTTATTCTGGTTTGGCACGACTCCTATAACTTGGGAAAAGAACACTTCTACTACTAGCACAAGAAATTGAACTCAGAAAATTAACGGACATTGCGCCGGAGAATGACCCAGACTCTGCCTCCAGAAGGCAAAAAATGGAACATCACTTCCCAGGAGATGAAATTTCTATTCTGACTAAAGAATACATTCAAAACAAAGGGAAATTAATACATTCAAAACCAAGGGAAATTAATAGAGTGCTCCAAAAACAAAGAAAGAAAGAAACCAAGGAAAAAAGGGCAGTTGACATTTCTGATCTAGAAAACTAAAGTTCCGATGATTTATCTGTTTTCTCTAAACAAAAAAATTCTTAGCAACCGTATTGAGTGAAATCAGTCTACATTTCTGATTGTGTATATTTCATGACTTCGATGGATTGGTGACCGCAAGAATTAATGTATCTCTTTTTCTCATTATGTTCCATACATCATTATATACATATATATATATATATATATCTATATATAATTTTTTTCTTTCTAAATGACAAACTCATTAAGTACAATTTTAAGAAACAAAAAGAAATTACATCAAATTTAGTTCAATTATGATGTCAGGGTTCAATAGTTAAAAAAAAAAAAAAAAAACTGCTTTGGGCTCGACTGCAACGTGAGCTATAGGTAAACTGCTACAGAACTCTACAAGGGAAATATAAATTTACTTGTATGGAAATTAATCTATCACCAGCTGTCAATACTTTTAAAATGTTCCAACAAAACAAAAATAACTATCCCTCTTGTTGGTACCATTAAAATAGCAGCGGCTGCTACTATAAAACGGAACTGTTTGCTTTTGCGGTCAAAAACTGAAAGCTTTGGAACAGAACTTGAGCTATTTTTCTACATATTAGTGGAGATAGTGTTAAAGTGGCGCATTTGCAATGTGTGTGGATCCTTTTCCGGTGTAACTTTAATTTTTTAATTTATTAAATAATGGTTCAACTCCCCTTTAGGGGAGCCATTTTTGACTCTTTGTTCCAGGTAAATATTTTCCGATAAAATTTAAGTATTCTTTGTTCTAGAAAAAACATCGATTATGCTATTAAACGTTGTTGACGTGTTGAAACTTGGGTCCAATGTTTACTTGACTGCATATTTAGTCCAGTTGTTTTCTTCTTATTTTGGCACATCGAGCGAAGTAGGCATGACAACATCCATTCAAGCCACCGTTTTCTTTGCTTATGTTATTCTTTTCTCAGCATTTCCATCAAATATTGAATCATCAAACAAAACAGAAGGCAGGGCTCTCTTAAGGTGGAAGAAAACATTATATTACTATGATTCGCTCGATTAATGTAACCTCAACAACCTTGGGAATGTTTGCAGCTGGACCGGAATTTTTTGCAGCACTGGAGGGTCCGTTTCTAAGATAAAATTACGTGATGCACACATCATCGGCTCGCTTCAGCATCTCGATTTTGGTTTATTTCCAAACCTCACAACTCTAAACCTGAAAAACAATAATTTTCGCTTCAAAGCTCTCTTTGTTGGATCTCAGCAACAATTTGTTGGAGGGTAACATTCCATATGAGATCAGCAATCTTCAAAATGTGCGGTTCATGGACTTGGGGCTAAATTACTTGGAGACTTCTGAATGGCCAAGATTCCAGGGCTTCCCTTTGTTGAAACACCTAAGCTTTTCTTACAATGAGCTCGCTTTGGGATTTCCAGATTTCATATGCACTTGTGGGAACCTTACTTTTCTTGATTTGTCATTTAATCACTTGACTGGCGAAATTCCAAACTCGTTGTTCACAAATCTTGGTAAGCTTGAGTATCTTTACCTTACTCTTAATATGTTTCAAGGGCACTTGTCATCATCTTTCACCAGGCTATCGAAGTTGAAAGAGCTTCACTTAGATTCCAACTTATTCTCAGGTGCAATCCCTCATTCTTTCGGAAACTTGCACAGTCTGATAATTCTGGATCTGAATAACAATTCTTTCCAAGGAATGATCCCCTCTTCCTTAGGCCAGCTCAGGAATCTTCAGCACCTGGATCTCACGATGAATAGCTTAAATTCCACAATTCCTACGGAGCTTGGCTTGTGCACAAATTTAACCTTCTTGGCCTTAGCTTCAAATTCTCTTTCTGGTCCCTTGCCTCCATCTCTAACCAATTTGAACAAGTTATCTGAACTGGGATTATCAGAAAATAATTTTTCTGGTGAAATTTCACCATCTTTTTTCAAAAATTGGACACAATTAATCTCATTGCAAGTACAAAACAATCGTTTCACCGGGAAAATTCCATCTGGAATTGGATTATTAACAAATCTGGAATATCTTCTTATGTACAACAACACTTTTTCTGGTTCCATGCCTGCAGAGATAGGGAGCTTGGGAGATCTAGTGATGTTAGACCTGTCTGAAAACTTACTATCAGGTCCACTACTTCCAACAATTGGGAATTTTTCGAAACTCAAATGCTTGCAACTTTTCTCCAAAAATCTGACTGGAAAAATTCCACATGAGATTGGAGGAATATTTTCACTTGAGATTCTTGATCTCTGTTTAAACCAATTGAGTGGAAAGGTGCCGATAACCTTCTTAAGCCTCATTGTTTGAGGTCACTTTCTCTATTTGGAAATGAGATTTCGGGCAGCATTTCGTTCTTGTGCAAGTCGAGTTCCCTTGCACGAGTTTATATGGCTTTTAATAAGTTTGAAGGACCAATTCCAAGATGCATAGGCCAGTCGATAAACAACAGACTACAGGATTTGAACTTAATGAAGAACCAGATTGTTTACACAATTCCTGAAATCTTTACAGAAAGGTGTGCACTGCAGGCTCTTGTCCTAAATGGCAGTAAGTTAGAAGGAACATTGCCACAGACGATAATTGGTTGCAAGATGCTTGAACTAGTAGATATTGGGAACAATAAAATAAGTGATTCATTCCCTTATTGGATGGAAAGTCTTCCACGGCTTAAAGTACTCATGTTGAGGTCCAACAGATTCTATGGCACATTGCCAGCTCTTGTGGCAAAGGTTTCTTTTCCTGAGTTGCGCGTTCTTGACATTTCCACAATGGGTTCACTGGACTTTTTCCCCGTGAATACTTTGAGCATCTTGAAGCCATGATGAATGTGAATGAAACTGGAACACTAAATGAATTCTCATATTATCAAGATAGTTTAACACTTGTGGTGAAAGGATTTGAGTTAGAGTCAGAAATATTTCTTAAGACCTTTTCTTCAATTGATGCATCCAACAACAAGTTTGTTGGAGAAATTCCAAGTTCAATGGGAAAGCTTAAGTACCTTCGATCACTGAACTTATCATATAACAATTTCACCGGCCATATCCCAATAGTGATGGAGAATTTGATTTCACTTGAATCATTGGACCTCAGTTGGAACCAACTAGAAGGAACGATTCCTTGGCAATTGCAAAAACTAACATCTTTGGGAGTTCTCAACCTTTCATACAATCATCTTGGTTGTTCTATACCAGTACAAGGGCAACTTCTTACATTTGACAATTGGTCTTACATTGGCAACAAAGAATTATGTGGTCAGCCATTATCGAAGATGTGTAGAAATGATAGGAATGCACAGCCAAAGCTTGCGACATCGCCTCAAGAAGACGATGACTTGAGCATTTTAGAAGGAATCACTTGGCAAGTTGTCTTGATGGGGTACGGATGTAGAACTTTATTTGGTTTGGTGGCAGGATACCTTATGTTTAACTATGAAAAGCCTGAATGTTATGTAGGACTTTGTTTTTGGCTTTTATGGCTTTTAAGATGGAGAAAGAGAACTAGAAGATAGAGGAAGATTTGTCCAGAGGTGCTTGAAAAAGAAGAAATAAGCTCCAATACATAGTAAGTAGGGAGAGAAATTGTATGGAATAAGAGAATTGATAATGTATGTTAAAGAGGACGATATTGTATGCATGTCTGGGTATGATACGTGTTATGTGTTGTTTGTTATGATCAATGCAACGTCTCCTATTTCTATTTGAGAGTTTAAGAATAACTCTTAATTTTATGTTTCTATGATGCCTTATTTAAAGGTAACTAGCATTACTGGTTTCTACTACAATTTGGTAACTATGTACTATCAATAATTCTAGAGTAAATTTCACATATGGTCCCAACTTTTGATTTTTTTATCTGTTCAGTCTGCATTCCAGTATGCCACTTAACTTGCAAAGACTAAAAAGATCATGTTTTTACCCTCATGGGGCCCTATGCTCTTTTTGTACTCAAATCGAGGACAAGGAAAACAAATTCCAATACAAATTGGCACTCAATAGTAGAAAAACTATTTGTACAAAGTATATATGACATTGATCATTGTATATACTGAGACAAAGTAAAGAAACACAAGAAAAATAGTGGGAGGAAATATATGTTTTATTCTTAGACTTGATGACACAAATTACATTACAACAACTTGAATTTATAGAGCTCAATGGATAAGTCTATGACTAATTCATATGGATAAGTCTATGACTGATTCAACTGAGAAACAATTTAACTAAAGACTAGAACTTTACTGATACCACTAATTAATTAGTTATTAATGATTAGGTCAACTAATGACAAAGTCCAAAGCATAAATAAAATTCATTATTTTCTAACATTCCCTCCCTTAAACTGATAACATTCAGTTTAACGCTAAAAGAACTGCAGTCTTTCAAGATGAATTAGATGAAGAACAAACACCGAGTTGTCTCCTTAAACTCTGAAATGCTAATACCTTAAGGGGCTTGGTAAAGATATCTGCAATCTGATTTTCATTGCTGCAGTGGATTAGATTGATGACTCCAGCATTTGTGAGATCCTCAAGTAATGATATTTGACATCTATATGCTTACTTCGCCCATGTAGAACATGATTTTTGGACAGCTTTATTGCAGAATTGTTGTCACAATAAATTGTAGTAGCCTCTTCTTGTTTGAATTGCAATTCTTCAAGAATTTTCCTTAACCAGATATCTTGACATGCACATGACGTTGCTGCAACAAATTCTACTTCAGTAGTTGAGAGTGTAACTAATGGCTGTTTTTTTAGAAGACCATGAAACAGACCTTGATCGGAGAATAAAAGCATAAGTGGATGTGCTTCTCCTGTCATCTTGATCGCCTACAAAATCACTATCTGTGAAGCCTATCAAGTCTGTTGTTTTTCCTTTCTTGTAAAGTAAACCAAATTCCTTCGTTCCTTGCAAATAGCGGAGTTTCCTTTTGGCAGCAAGAAGATGGGTTTCCATTGGATTTTCAATATATCGACTGATGATACTTACAGAATGCATAATGTCTGGTCTCGTGGCTGTCAAACACATCAAACTTCCTACAATTCTTTTGTAAAGAGTACTGTCAACCTGTTTCTCTTTATGAGCTTTGCTTAGCTTCAAACCATACTCCATTGGTGTATTAACTGGATTACAGTTTTTCATACCAAACCTGTCTAAAATCTCCTGCACATATTTCTTCTGAGAGACGAAAACACCACCAGTAGACTGTTCTACTTCAATACCAAGAAAAAATGCATTTTTTCCCAAATCAGACATATCAAATTCTACCATCATAGATTTCTTGAAATCATCAAACAAGGCATTATCATTCCCAGTAAATATAAGATCATCCACGTATAAGCATACAGTAAGCATTTTTCCTCCAACTCCAATTTTAATATAAAGTGTATGTTCATATGGAGATTTCTTGAATCATTCCTTCATAAAATAAGAATCTATACAACTATATCAAACTCGTGGTGCTTGTTTTAGTCTGTATAGAGCCTTTTTTAATTTATACAATTTATGCTCACTTCCAACCTTAATATAACCAGGATGTTGATCAACGAATACCTGTTCAGCTAGATCTCCATGTAGGAATTCAGATTTTACGTCCAATTGAAAGATAAGCCAAGAGTTTTGAGCTGCCAATGCAATGATCATTCTGATTGTATCATGCCTTGCAACTAGTGCAAAGACCTCTTTGTAACCCACGCCGAACTCTTGCTTGTATCCTTTTGCTACGAGACGCGCCTTAAACTTATCAACTTCATCATTCTCCTTCAATTTTGTCTTGTAAACCCATTTTACACCAATGGTTTTCTACCCCTTAGGAAGGTCTGTTAATTCCCAAGTATGGTTCCTTTCAATTGCTGCAATTTCATCATCCATTGCTTTGCACCATTTTGGTTCTTTCACAGCAACTTCAAATGTTGTTGGATCACAATCTGAAAATAGGGCATAATATACGAATGAATTGTCAGACATATCAATGCCATTTACCTTAAAATCATGCATCCATGCAGGCCTCCTTCTGACACGTTGTGAACTTTCTACGACATTTACATCAGATTTTGCTGTTGTTTTTGAAGTTTCATCTTCTATAAAAGGTTCACTTTGTGATAATTCAAGTGTAGTGACTGCTGGAGTTTGTTGGTGTATATGTTCATGACTTCTGGAGTTTGTTGTTTCCCAGAACTGCAGCTCCAAGACCAAGTGTTTTCTTCATCAAACACCACATCACGACTGATTACAATTTTCTTGGTGGTGGGATTATACAGTTTCTAGGCTTTTGAGTTATCACACATACCAAGAAAGATGCATTTTTCTCCTTTGTTGTCTAGCTTTCTCCTCTTCATGTTTGGGATATGGGCATAGGCAATACATCCTAATATCCGAAAGTGATCTATCGTTGGTTCATGTCCACTCCATGCTTCTTGTGAAGTCATATTTCGAACAGCCAAGGTAGGGCTTCTGTTCAATATATGGCAGCTCCAATTAACTGCTTCAGGCCGTAAATTCTTTGGAATACCACTCATTGTTAGAAGACTTTGCACTATATTCATAATTATGCGGTTTTTTCTCTCACAAACACCATTTTGCTGTGGTGTAAAGGCTGCAGTCAATTGTCTTTGTATCCCACGCTCTACACAGAATTCATTGAACTCTCTTGAGTTATATTCTCCACCACCGTCAGTGCGCAACACTTTTATTGAGGTACCTGCTTCATTCTTAACCATTGTCTTGAAACTTTTGAAAGCTAGAAGTGCTTCAGATTTTTCACACAAAAAATACACCCACAGTTTTCTGCTAAAATCATCAATGAATGATATAAAATACCATTTAACTCCATTTGACATTGGAGTGATTGGCCCACACAAGTCGGAATGCATAAGCTCCAGGACCTTTTTAGCGCTCTGAGATTTTCCTTTCTAGAATTGATTGCGTTGTTGTTTGCTAACAATACATTCTTCACAAGCCTGAGAAGGGAGATCAATGTTCAGTAGTCTTTCCACCATATTATTTTGCTATAGAATCTTTAGTCCACCAAAACTCAGATGCCCATAGCGGAATGGTTTACTTAGTTTTGCAGAAAAACATAAATGAGAAGTATTGTTAAGATGCAACAGAAATAAACGATTTGATATCATATTAATCTGGGCAATTAAGCCTAGTTTTTCATCTAATATCCTCCAGACTCCTCGTTTAATAGAGACTTCATATCCCTTCTCCTGTAGCTGACCAACACTGAGTAGTTTTATTTTCAAGTCTGGAACAAATAGAACATCACTAATACTCTGAAAGGAATTATCTTTGGTTCAAATAGTTACCTTTCCTTTTCCCACCACTGAGACTTTGGAATTGTCTCCAAATTTCACAGTATCATGGAAGGACTCGTCCAACTCTGAGAATGCCGATTTGTCACCACACATATGGTTGCTACATCTCGTGTCAAAGTACCACATATCTTGATTAGCTTCTTCCTTGATATAATAAGCCATCAACAGAGAAATTTCTTCATCCTTCTCAGTATAATTAGATTTTTCTCCGTGATGTTTACTCAAATTTGATTGACATTCATTGCTTTAATGTCCGAATTTATGACACCTGTAGCACTCATTCTCAGATTTGTCTATTGAACTTGATTTATAATTGGATGAATATCGTCCTCCTCGGCCTCCTCGACCTCTCCATCTTTCATGAGAATGAGAGTAGTGAGAATTTTCTAAATTTTGTTGTTGGTTTCTAGGTCCTCTACTTCCCCTGCACCATCCTTTTCTTTAGTTAAAATGACTGTTGTTAAATGCCTGCAAGGCCTACTCTTCCTGATTCTCTTTGATAAGTTTACATTCATGTACCCGTAGTGAATTCTACAATTCATCAATTGAGAGGCTATCAAGGTCTTTAGACTCCTCAATTGAACAGACAACAAAGTTGAATTTTGTTGTCAATGACCGGAGGATCTTTTCAACAATCATAGCTTCTTCATTTTTATCCCCATGAATCTGCATCTTATCAACAGTTGCCATTGTCCTTGAGAAGAAATCATCAATCGATTCTCCAGACTTCATTTTTAAAGTGTCAAATTCTTCACGAAGTGACTGCAACATTACCCGTTTGGCTCATGCATTGCCTTCATATTTTTTCTTCATAGAATCCCAAATATGTTTGGTTGTATCTTTGCAAAGAATGATCTCCATAATTGATCTATCAATTGCTTGGAAAAGATAGTTCTTGGGCTTAAGATCCCTCAACTTCCGTGCTTCGAGGTTGGCTTTTTGTGCTTTCGTCAACACAACTACGTCTTCTGGTTCTGCTATACCAAAAACCATGACTGGCCAATACTCTTTGGACCTAAGGAAGTTTTCCATTAATAAGCTCCAATGGTCATAGTGACCATCAAAAAGGGCAATTGCGGGTTGAACAAAATTTTTTGCTGCCATGTAATTTTCTTGTTGTATTCACGAGAGGAAGAAGAGGAAAGTGGCTATTTTGCTAATAAAAAAACTCACTTTTTGACTCTCACTCACAAAGGGCTCTGATACCAATGATACAAAGTAAAGAAACACAACAAAAATAGTGGGAGGATATATGTGTTTTATTCTTAGACTTGATGCACACAAATTACATTACAACGACTTGAATTTATAGAGCTCAATGGATAAGTCTATGACTGATTCAACTGAGAAACAATTTAACTAAAGACTAGGACTTGACTGATACCACTAATTAATTAGTTATTAATGACTAGGTCAACTAATGACTAAGTCCAAAGCATAAATAAAATTCATTATTTTCTAACATATACTGCTATGGCAAATGAAGCAAGATCAGAAATGCGATCTTTGATGGTGATTTAAGAAATTCACAAATCTGTGTCAAGTATTATTATGTAAATTATTATTATATTGATTATTGATTATTGACTTATATACATTTGTATCAAACAAGGATATGAGAGTGCAAAATATTTGTCTATTATCTTCTTTAATTTGTCTATACAAAATTACTATTTACCAGGGGATGTAGAGAAGATTACTATTGGAAACATAAAGCAACCTATTTGTCTACCATGAAGTGAGCTGAACAAAATACCTAGAATATGCAGTGGCACAGCACAGTAACTATACAATTGGTTACAAAATGTTAGGTTTTTACTACCGGCAATTATATTGTCACCACAAATTTTTATTTTCGCACCACATTATAAATGCACCATGATTAAAAGACATTTTTAGTTAGTACACCACTATCCATTTATACATATATCCATGAAATTAATTATCTATAATCAATATATAATATCACATCAAAGATTTACAATTATAAATATATTACATCTAACACAACATAATTCTTATCTTTCACATTGTCCATAAGTCAAAATATATACAAATTGGATCTTAAATCAAAACTCTCAACATCTATTTATATATTCTTAAATTAAGAGTAGTTGTACCTATAGGCACCGCAATTTTCCTACTTTTTTTTGTTGCGGTGCCTATGGGTACATCTACTTTTGCGGTATGCATAAATTATTTATCCTCTAAAACTTCATTTATCTATAGCTGCAAATTGGCCGCTCATTTAGCACGCTGATCCATCGATTAAGCAATTAAGCGATATGGTTCCCTTTCTCAATCTACTGAACAATCCAATCATTATCTTCCTTCAATCAAGTAATTAAGGGAAAAGACTCCTCAATTTTCTAAACAATTAGAATCCGTCTATGTTTTAACTTCTATTTACCCATTTTATCCCGCAAAAGCTGAATTGCAGTTCAGGGGCCACTTGGGAGTATTGTTACCTTTTGGTAGGATGGTGTTCGATGAATGAGAGTACTTCTCCAATCCATTGGAGCACGTCTTTAATTTCTTGAATCTGAAGGTAAATTCGGAATTCAATTCCAATCGCTGTCTCTAATTTTTTTTTTTTAGTTCTTTTGTCTCTAATCCATTGAAGCACACCTTTAATCTCGGTCATAGCTTCAGACAGATAAGTATTTTGACCTTGCATAAAATTAAACTTCAAACCGTCGACATGATTCAATTATCTCTGTTTTAATTTTAGTTTGTGTTTTAATCATTTTGCTAATGGAATTACTAGGTTCATGACTTCCAGGGCAGGACCTGTAGCTTATGAAGCCCCAAGCAAAATTCAAAAAATGGGCCCCCATACTGATTGATTTTTTATTTTTAAATAATATGTTAAAGATAAAGCAAAAAACAACAAAAATACTAGTTATTATTATTATGTAATAATAAATATCAATAAATAAATAACATTAAACACACACACACAGATATATATATATATATATATATGTATGTATGGAAATCTTGAAGGAGATAATGAAGCTATTGAAGCTCACAAACTGTGGTTCGGTGGTTCCCATGTTGAGTGAAAAAATAGTCAGTAAGTCAGATATACTAAAAGTGAAGAAAGAAAGTATAGACTATATTGGAACATAGCAAGCTAACAGGATAATGCAAAAACCCAGGGGCAACTTCCAAGCTTATGGATTCCACTTTCCTTTATCTAGCTTGGGAGACGATCAAGTTTTTAGA